>OU015473.1:9201196-9261196 GCA_907164805.1 Brachyptera putata | reverse complement strand
GCTCTATGGCTCGTCCACACACTATAATACCCCCCTCTCTCTCTCTCTCTCTCTCTCTCTCTGTCTCTCTCTCTCTCTCTCTCTCTCTCTCTCTCTCTCTCTCTCTCTCTCTCTCGGTTTATCTTTCTCTCTATTTATCTTTCTCTCTCTCTCTCTCTCATTGTCTCTCTCTTTCTCTCCCTCTGTTTATCTTTCTCTCTATTTCTCTCTCTCTCTCTCTCTTTGTCCCTATCCCTCTCTCTGTTTCTCTCTCTCTCTCTCTCTCTCTCTCTCTGTTTATCTTTCTCTCTGTCTCCCTCTCCCAGTCACTCTCTCTGTCTCTCTCACTCTCTGTATCTCTATATATCTCTACCTATTTCTCTCTGTCTCTCTCTCTCCCTCTATCTCTCCCTCTTTCTCTCACTCTTTCTCTCCCCCAAAATCTCAATATCTCTCTCTGTCTCTCTTATACTCTCACTCTCCCCCCCCCCCCCCCCCCCCCCTCATCACGTGACTGGAGTTTTATTGCCGTGAGTTTCTGAACACATATTTGCTGGGTTAAAATCTGTGATTATGTTCTATTACTACTGTCTTTCAACACGCCAAGGTATCTTTATTGATGACTAGGGTGGTGGTCGGTAAAGTAGGAGGTGCACTGTTATCGACTCCTAGATGGGGTGGGAGTGGTAGTGCCAATGTGACGGAGAGCGGTGATGAGGGAAAGAGAATGTTACATTTTGTATGTTGCATTGCACATAGTTTTTTAAAAAAATTGAAAAAGTTTGAAATTGACTGTGATAGTATCCTCCGGTGCAGAGGTATATATTTATTCATTTAATAAAAGGACGGAAAGGATTCAGAACATTATTTAGTAAAATATTTATAAATATCCAAACCGCTATAATATGAAGAACATTTTGGTGAAGCAAAATGAAATATTGTTATATTTTCATTATTTTATATATATCATTATATTATATTATATATATTAACTTGGGCGCATTATGACCTTGCTGTCGACTCGCCGTTTAACCCTAATATTCATTCATTTTGAATCAATATACCTTTTAATAGTTTATGGAAAATAATAAATCACATATAGGCCCTATAGATATTTTCATGTTGGCAAAATTGTACCTTGCAACAATCATATATACAATACCCTCTTGACATGCCTCTCTCTTTCTCTCTTTCTCTCTCTGTCTCTCTCCAATTCTCCATTCTATTTCTAGGCAAAGATAATAGATACATTTATCGATTTTATAAAGAGCTCTCTGAATAAATTGCCGTAACTGTCTAAATATCGATTTTATAAAAAGCTTTTTGTGTTTTGAAAGTATGTAGACTGTAGGACAATACAAATCGAAGTTGTCAGACTTCAAATGTGGGTAGAATCGCTAGAAGGTTTTTCCCGATGAAACCTCAACTACGGTTGGTATATGTATATCTGACTAAAAAACACTTAAAAAGAAACAATTGAAATGAACACTTACACCTAAATAAATAAAAATTCGATTCAATAGAGTTTATGATACATACTGGTATTTTAATGTCTTTCGAACTATTCCATGAATTCAAAAGAGAGTTGTTTTATCATGAAAGAATTTTAAAATGTGGTAGTGCAGAGGAAAGTGTTCAGGGTGGGTATTTAAGTCGAGGGGTTAACAACTCCTGAAATCCGGTGTACACTTGGCATGAAATCCCATTGAAATCACTTTGAAATCCCTGAAATCACTTGAAATCCCCTTGAAATCCGTATGAAATTTCTTGAAACGCCCTGAAATCACTTGAAATCCCCTTGAAATCCGTATGAAATTTCTTGAAACGCCCTGAAATCCCTGAAATCACCTGAAATCAGGTGTACACCAAATTTGCGAGTTGTAAACCCCTCGATTTAAGTAGTAATGCTACTATTAATAGTGGTAATATATTTTATTCAGCAAATATTTCCTATTCTTCATGGATTGTTATACATAAACAAATAACATGATTAATACTAATGGATATAATATTATCTCTGAATAAAATAGAAAGAATGTGCAATTTTTTTAGAGTCAACAATAAGTATACAGGATGGGATGAATTTAGCAATAGAATTGGAAAGGGATTACAAAGAAGTACAAGGGAATGGAAGTGGAGAAAGCGGATAGAAGAAGTAGGCAAATATGGATTCATTCATAGAATGAAGCGGAAATGGAATGAATTGGAATAAAATATAAAGAATATAACGAAGATCAGAGATTTAAGAAGAGAGATAAGAAGAAATAAGAAATTAAAATTTTATTGAGTATGTTTGATTGTAATTTCATGCCAGTAATCATTACCACCTGTTTTAAGAACAATCTGTAATGAGTAAATAAAATCACAAACTAAATAACTAACTAACAAATAATGATAGATAAACATTAGCACAAATCTAATACTTTTCTTAAACAAATTACACATAAACAAATAACAACAAATTACAGTTTCAATAAATAAACAAATTACAATTTCAAAGATCAAGGTGTGTAGTCTGTATAGCTTTCGAGTAAATATCTGATCACCTTACAACGCATATTCTGTGTTTACCTATAATATTCATCACACTATACCCAACAGTATTAACTTCGCTTGCCTATATTTATTGAGGTATAATTAATGTGGTCACTAATTGGGAAATGTAATTTCCAAAGTTATCACGATAATCAGTTTCAAGGATATTCAATAAATGTTAACTACTAATTAACTTCTAGAAATGTAGGATTGTATATAAGTACGGGTGATAGTTATATTTACTTGACTGATTATTTCGTATTAATTAGCAGAAGTAAAATTGAATCTAATTATAAGTAATCCAGTAGATTAAACATGACAACCAACTGATGAAAACTGAAATGTTATTTTATGTAATGTCATATTCTAATTAAGATGTTTAATTTGTATAAATAATACTTTGTTGCAACCATTAGGTTGGTATTAATAATGGTTAGTGTTTGTTCAACGACCCCACCAACAGCTGAGTTATATGGGGTACGAATGATCAGATATTGGATGAATGATGTTCACAAAAATCCATTTCTCATGCGGGACTCGAACCCGCGCCCAACTTGACTTCAGTTTCTAACTGAAAGAGCGGCTTGATATAGCCCTGAATTAAAAAATGATTTGTTCGTAATAATATCTGTATATTTTATATTATAGTTATTTTTAAAAGGAACAGCTCAAATTTCGTTTTTCCTCCAGCATATAAAAACACTTTTTTACAAAATATTCAATTTTAATTTTCAAACAAAACCACAAATAATTTCAATGCAGCCAAACTAAAAAAATTCCATGGGATTTGAAGACAAAATGTGTACCGTATATCTACTTTTTCTTGATCTTTTTCTCAATTCTTTTTTTATATATATATATATAAGTCTCTCAGAGCGCCTTAATGACAACCATTCAAACCCTTGACATATTTTGATAAATTGCTTTTTTTTATTGATAATGTCAATATATATATATATATATATATATATATATATATATATATATATATATATATATATATATATATATATATATATATATATATATATTCTCTGTCTCGGTTTTTAATTTCACATGTCACCACCGTTGTCAATACATATGTCAATAAATAACGCTCACAAATATTATCGACTGAATTTAGAGCTGTTATATAATATATTTGCTTTTGAAAACCTACGTAAACCCTGCTCCACCCCCCTCCCTCCTACCCCACACCTACCCATCCTTCCACCAATCGTTTACCGTTGAAAATAGAAGGAAACATGTAACAATACCCCGTGACAAAATAAGAACGGTAAAAGATACATGTGAGCGTTGGATAATACTGGAAATTAAAAACTCGTAGAAAAGGAAAAATGGAAAAGAACTACAGTGAAGTGGAAAAATATTGAAAAACTTAAACGATAAATTGAAAATTGTATAACAAATATTATATTCAAACGTCACCTCATTCTAGAGACGTTATATGCATCTCGAAGTGAATTTAGTGACGTCATACTCATATTATTTTGCTTGAATAACATCGTAACTTGATAGAATATCATCGTTCCCAATTAATTTGTTATATATGGAAGATAGGATAGTTTGAAACTAATAATTAAAACAAAAATAAAAATAGCAGACAATGTATACCTCTATACGTTATATATATATATATATATATATATATATATATATATATATATATATATATATATATATATATATATATATATATATATATATATATATATATAGGCCTATATATATATATATATATATATATATATATATATATATATATATATATATATATGAGTACATGGCTTTCTGTTGAAACGTACAGCAAGTGATGTTGATAGGACGGCTATTATTATCACTGAAAAATACCTACTCGTCGGGGAATATATATATATATATATATATATATATACATGACATGTATGTTTATTCACTAATCATTCTTATTTATTTGTCAATTATTTATTTATATTTGTTAATTGTTTCCTTAGTTGTACCAGCAGATTATTATTGAATTAATTAACCAATAATTATAAAATTGATATGTCATCGCCCATGGTTACTGATAACCTACACATCATTTTCTTACTCTGACTAATAATCAAATAATTAATTTAATACTCAATTAGGCCTATCAGTTGGTACAACCGGAACTTAATTAAATTAAGTGTGTTATGTTTACGCTCAAATCTTGAAAGTTTTGAATTTATCATCCCCCAACAGTTTTCGAAGATCATAAAAACGAATGTGCCCGCATGTTTGCACTTGTCTTATGTCAGAGGTCAAGAATATTATCAACTAGTTGGAGTGGTTTCATTTCGTGAGTGGCATACAGTCAACTGTGGAGTGAAACTGGAAGTTTTCAGTTGTCAAGTGACTGGAGTAACTTTCAGTCAGTTCAAAAAGTATTGTATCACCTTATAGTAGAAGAGAGAAATATACTCTTTATTATATAAAATATGAATATATATATATATATATATATATATATATATATATATATATATATATATATATATATATATATATATATATATATATATATATGTGTGTACTGGCGTCGGAACCGGGGTGAGGCTTTCCCCCCCCCTAACTTTTGGCCAAGGGGGGCAAAGGAGGGGGGCGGGCAAGAAATAAGTCTTGCAAGACTTAATTTGTCTCATTGTTTCCTGTTGAAACCCACTTTGTTTAAATTAGCTGTCTTTTTTTGCCAGCTGCCCCCCCCCCCTCCCCACCAACTTTCAAAGTGTTCCGACGCCCCTGTATATATTATATATTTATTTAAATATACATATATATATATATATAAATAATATATATTATATCATATATATATATATTATATATATATATATATATATATATATATATATATATATATATATATATATATATATATATTAAACATATAAAATAACTCTTTATTCTGTGGCACCGGTATTAACTCTGGTATTACGAGGAAGATCGCGAAAATGTTTTGGTATTTGTATCCACAAAAGAAGCAGATTCCGATCGACCGTCTCCCCTATCCTACACCACTAACGCACGGATGGTTCGCTCCTTCAACTTTCGTGAATACAAGTATGATGGCTTTTTGGCTTATACTGAAATGAACCAATGCCTGGCTTGCTTTCAAACGCAGACACTTTCGATCATAAGTGACAGTGATAACGAGAGGACAGAAGGTTCACAGTTGAGTGCTCATAACACTGTGATCAAGTTCCGTGTTTTAGACGACTTTTATCGCGTTGTATATCTATTTGGCTGATATAAATTTTCCAATTTTGAATAACTTCGAGTCCGATTTTACAGTGGTTCATTACAATTGAATCCACTGTCGACGTGTTATCACCCTTGGTTACCAGTGTTATAAACTCGTAAAAGGACAATAATTAATTACTAAAGAAATGACTAAAGAAATACTCAAGACGTGCCATGTAAGTTACTTTACGAGATTCAAAATTCTTTCATTATTACCTGAAGTTACGTCGTTCGTCGCTACACGTTCTTAGAGCGCTGCTAGCAGTCACGTTGAAGACTTGGCAGACAACCCAGGCAAGCATCCATCTTACCGTCGACTGAAGCACAATCGCCGAAACGATTTTCAGCACTCTTAGCGGTGAACGACGGTACTACAGGGTAAAGGGTGTGAGGAGGGTAGAGACAAAGGAGTGGGGATAAGAGTGGGGATGAATCTCAATTCAACGTTGGGTGAACTGTCTTTGTATCTCTTTAGGCTGTGGTACAATTAGAAATCTGGGTCTTCGTGGTACAGGTGATTGAAGAGTCGCGGATCAGTCTCAGTAGATTTGCAAATCAAGTGAAACTTATTACTAGTTGTGCGTAGTGAATACTAATAATATCATCATAGTTTAATTAACATAGCTGTTGGGGGGTTGCTAAGCAACATTTCTTTTTTTAAGTTTTATATACTGATGAAATAAAATGTGCATGCCAATTTTATAAGATAAATTACTTTCTATACAATCTCCATTTTTACCGTAGTATTTGAATAATCCACAATTTCACATACCGTTTAATATAGATCAAGTTTTTAGGAAGATGTCGTTGCCAGAATTCCCTGAAGTAGTGAGATAATGTAACTTTATACCCTTGCCTTTTATGTACCCCTCTGGCTAGGACTAGAACAAAACAAGTTGAGATAGACCTTAGGCCGATGTTTTACTTATAACATTTCATTTGTATCATTTTAATGATAAGTTCAGAATGAATCAGAATTTGGAGAGAAGATTTATTACTGTTCTTGTTATATACAAGAGAATAGATAACGTTCACTCGATTATAAATTCCGAGTTGCCATTGGACAGAAGGTGTACTCTATACCCTCCAGTCAAACCCTAATTGTAGATTGTATATTACATTAAAACCATAGATTAAACTTCATTACTCTATGATTAAAACCATGATTAAAACCATTCACTACAGAAGATAGCCTACTTTGAAATCTTAAAAATATATATTTTCTAAGAGATTTCATGATTATTTTTTCTTAAGGGGGTGCGTGCACGGTGATTATAAAAATAGAGAAATTCACCTTCACTAATTTTTTTCCATGTTCAAAAACCAGTAAAATTTTATGAAAGGTTCACACTTCCAAGATAATTTTATGCTCTTCAATTAATATGACATTCTGTTTCAGTGAATTCAATCAGTTTTAAGATACTACGTCAATGAATAAAAAGAATGTGATGAAATTCATTGACGTATTATCTAAAAACTGATTGAATCCACAAAAATAAAATTTCACATTAATTGAAGAGCATGAAATTATCTTGGAGATATGAATTTTTGATTCAATTTCACCCTAGTTTTTGATAATGGAAAAATAGTAAAGATAAATTTCTCGATAATTAAAAGCACCATGCACCAAGCACCAGCACCATGAAGGTTCTTGGGTAATGGGAAGGATAGTGGGAAGGAAGCGGTCATGGCCGACTTCTTATGGGAACCATCCCGGCATTAGCATAGACTACAGAGGGAAACCATGAAAAACCCCTGTAAAATGGACGGCGGCAGGGATCGAACTGGGTTCCCCTCGCCTCCTGGATCACATGAAGTGAGCGCGTTAACGCTGCATGTGCCGGCTACTCTAACGGTATTGTTGTTGTTGTTGTTTCCAGGAGGTTACTACACGATCGAGCAGAAGGAGCGTAAACTGCGACTGGTGGCGCTCAACACGAACCTCTGGTCGGAGGCGGTAGGCATGGACGACGACCCCGGCGGTCAGTGGGGGTGGCTGGAGTCGGTATTAGCCAAGTCGCACAAGAACAGGGAGACGGTAATTTACAAAAAGTTACACTTAATTTCAATAAAATTAGTAGGGTCACATTTGGAATATATTATTGAAAATTACTATTGGAAACTTTTTCACTGGTTCTTGTCAAATAGTAATGAAGATGAACACATTCATCAGTTTTAGCCTGACAAAGTTACTTTACTTTCACTTTACGGTACTCGTATATAATTTTGTGATAAATTTTCTTATGTTTTGAAGATATTTAATATAACGTACTAGCTTAATATATTATTAGAATTCATTTTATAGAATATCATATAACAGGAAGCCTACTTTCAATAAAAATAAACACCAATAAAATGTCATCAATTATAAATTTGAAAAATCATCAAAATTTGAAAAATTATACTGAACCAAAATCATCAAAAGAATTCATCTAAAATTTCAATCATCAATCATCAAAATTTGAAAAATTATATTGAACCACGGGAAACCCCTGTCAGGATGGTTGACCATGGTGGGAATCGACCCCCGGTGCTATCCAGTCCACCACACGTCTCAGTAGCAATCAATGATAAAATGTTGCCGCCTCCGTGGCTCAGTCAACTATCGCACTGCGGTAGAAACTAAAGTCAGGACGGGCATGGGTTCGAGTCTCGCGTAAGGCATGAGTTTTTGTGAACGTCCTTTCACTATCATTCCTTCATGGTTTAATTATCACGCGCTCATTCATACCCCCCGTATAACCTAGCTGTTAATGGGGTCGTTAATCAGCATTAAAATGAGATGAAACAAATAATAAAATGTCTGACGTTTCAGGTGTACTTGGTTGGTCACGTTCCTCCCGGAGTTGACGAGCGCCAAGGCGGAGCCTACCAATCGCCAATCAACGCGTACCAAGAACGTTTCAACACCAAGTACTTGAAACTTGTGCGACGTCATGCAGATATCATCGTCGGCCAGTTCTTCGGTCACCTCCACTCGGATTCGTTCCGGATAGTCTACAACGACACAGGCAAGTTGACGGTCACGACGAATTCATTTATCCGGGGTCGTATTAAGACCTAGGCAACCCAGGTATCTACTGATACTTTTTTTTTCCAAGTCAAAGCCTTGATTTTTTTATTATTTATTCTGTTCGATGATAATGCTTGATATACATAATTATACCGTATGGTATATCAAATTGATGTCTTGTTACAAGTAGTGACCATTATAAGAGAGGAACAGATTTCCATTCAATTATTATATACTTTCAATCACGGTATACTTACACATCCATTAATTATACTTCTTACTGAAAATACTACTGAAAAAATAACATGTCATTCTTTTTAACTTGGTAAATAGGCCCACTGAATAATAATCGTGGCATAATTCCAACAATGTGACATTGTTTAAGATATTCAAAAAAAAAAACACCAAAAATAATTTGCAAGTTCTGATTAAAATAATGACAATACAAAACAATGTGCGGTGTTAATTTAGTATTCGTTTTCCATTATTATCCTGGTTAATCATGCAAAATTTAATATATCACAATAATAACTGACTGACTGAATACAATCAAACAAATAGACTAATTTCTACCATCCATGTTTCATTCATCCAGGAAGTCCTGTCTCCTGGATGTTTCTCGCGCCCGCAGTCTCCCCTCGCCGCACCCACTCTGCCGCCAACAATCCCGGACTCCGCCTGTACAAGTTCGACAAGGACACCGGTCAAGTCTTGGACTATGTGCAATACTACTTGGATCTGAGCGGGGCCAACACGAGGGGTCAAGCTGAGTGGCAAGCCGAGTATAACTTCACGGCGTACTACGGGGTCGATAAGGTCACGCCGAAGACGTTGCATAACCTGGTCGAGGCGTTTACCGTCAATGATAACTCGCAACTATTCCAGAGGTGAATATTCTTTATATTCTTATATTGAGTTTAACGATGCACTGTTATGATAGCGCAGATCTAATGGCATTGGATGGATGATTAATGAGATGATGGGATGATGAGTTGAAGGTTCTTGGATAATGGGAAGGATAGTGGGAAGGAAGCGGTCATGGCCGACATATTTATAAGTTTACAACTCGATAATCTAGAAAATGTATCATTGATTAAAGTAAATCAAGTATTGGTAGACTAATTTCTTTAAGATTTTCATTATGTACCAACTGAAAATGAGTGCCTTGAGCAAAATTTAGAAAATTAACTTGCTCACCATAAATCAACTAATTTTATCTTATTAACTAATTAACTAAATAATATAATCATCAGTTGGTACAACCGACACTAAGTAAATCATTTCACAAAATTATCTGATTAAATACACACAAAATATCAGTTCAAAAATAATACTGATCTTCTTATATACCGGTATCTACAGAATGTAAATACATTTATGAATAATTTACCGAGACTAGTAGATCAGTCGCTAGCGCACTGAACCGTCATTCAGGAGACTAAGGTTTGATTTCCGACACAGTGAACTATCCTGACAGACGTCACTCTGTTGTTTGGGAAAACGCATCACATATATTTAATAATGAGAGAATAATCTGAATCTGGAAGAAATATAATAATCCCAATTAACGATGTCAATAATCTGAATTTAATAATGTAAAAGAAATATAATAATCATATTTAATAATGAGAGAAAAATTCAAAGAAAAACTCGAACAAATTATTCAATAAATCAGCAATGTTACGTTTAAAAAAGTCCACAAATTTTAAGCTATCAATTGGAGAAAGAATATGACAGTTACACTGAACCATCCACGTACAGGAAATTTGTAGTTTGTACGAATACGTGATATAATGTTCTATACTATTTACTTTCAAATTTTACAGTTTATGTTTATATTTTTTATTTTTATGTTGATCATCTAGTAATACATTACTAGAGGCCTGAATGGAAAAAAGAAAAATCAATAACATTCTTTTTCAATATAACCTTTTCAGAATTCAATGCGCAGGCGTTCACTGCCTTCTAGCCGCCGAGATTGACGGACTTGCATTCTGGGTATTTCAGTACTGTTTAAAAAGTCGGTCTGCTTATCCACAGGGTTGAAGGCAAAAACACCGAGATATATACCGATAGCTTGCATTATCACTCATCTTACTCACTCTGACAGTCTGCAAATCTACTAGAATATTGAAAACATATTAATGTTGTAACTATACTACTATATTATGAGTAAATACGTTACTGTAGTTGCAACGCACAATAATATAAATCATTCGTGCTAAATAGCATTGGCAGTATAGGACTTGTTAAAAACGGGGGTACCAACATCCCATTCTACTTCAAACGTCGCCGCGATATGGCACTTTACATTCTAAAAGTGTATATACTAATTGAAATTTGATATTTCAGATATTACCGTGCCAACTCGGTGCGTATGCACTCTGGCCCCTCCTCCAACTGCGACGCCAGCTGTGCGCACTCTCACTACTGCGCGATCACGCGTCTCGATTACCCCGAGTTCCGCACGTGTCTCGAGACGGCTGCCAGCGCGCTAGCGTCACTCGGCACCACCACAACGAGCATCTGCTGGCATCTGATAACTCTGCTTATCATCGCGTTAATGAACTCGTGATAAACACGGCTACAGCTGTCGTGATGAACTGCCATATATAATCAATATTATTATAAATATTATATATATATATATGAACGTAATTTGTATATTTGATAAGATATTGGGTTGATAATGTATGAATTGGGTTATGGACGTAAAATCAGGGAATGTAATTACTGCCCTATGTGGCCATCAAAAGAAAGGTCAGAATTTATCTTCATTGATTTGATGTAGGCCTAGAAAAACATTGAGTCAACTTTGTTTCGTGTATCTTCTTGTTTTTCTTAACATTGTATCAACAATGGAAGGAATTGATAGTAAGTCCTAGTATATTTTATAATTTATGGAAATTCAATTGTTATTTATAAATTCAAAATATTATCACAATACTATTGCAAAATTGGAAATTTTATGAAACAATTATATTTATTAAAACAAACAGCAGCAAAATGACTAATTAGAGATTATGTAGGGAAAAAATTATCTATTTTGGTTTTCACATTATGATTTCATACGTGTAAAATCAAACGTTTATTGATCCTATTTTGAAAAACAAGAAATGCGCAGTAGGGCAGTAAAAACCGTCAGGTTGATATACAGGTGTGGTAACGATTGCCAATGTGAGAATATAAAAACACGCTAGTTTAGACACGGAGAAAACGCAGTAGTCGCACAACACGCCATGGTATGAGTGGGTTTTACAGATTGTAGATGTTTAATTTTAGAAATATTATAGATTTAGTAATATTATTTACCAACATGACCTAGCAGTTTGGTGCGTTCATTAAAAAAATTCAAGATGTTATGTACCGGTATTGAAATATTTTCAAATTAAACTTCAAAATATTCATTCCAGATTATGTGAAATGTGAAGTTGCACAAACAATATAAGAAATAGGTAAAAATTAGGTTGCCATTTGGTGTCAGAAATATCAAATTTCAAAAATTCACATGTTTTATTATAATCGATCGAACAATAATCAATTATTTTAGAACTAAATAACATTCGATCATGAATTTATTGATTAATTGATTGATTTATGAATGATTGATTATTCATTGAAATAACTGAAAAAATAATAACAAAGATATTGTTAAATAAATAGCAATCACAATATATTGAGCTTGAATGCTTACTTGAAAATAAAAGTACTGTAAAATCCTAGAAGATGGTCATTTAATTTTGGACAACTCGAACTTTCTAATGGTGTTTTGAAACACAATAAATATTGAATAATTAAATGAATAATGGAAGTTGTTCGATCGATTTTAATCAATTGCTAGCTGACTCTGATCGATTAGTAATCGGATATCTGGAAAGCAATCATTGATAAGTAACGGCATTACGTACTAAAATTAAAAACAAGACCTTTCCAATAAAATTGAATGTTTCACTGTTAAAAATATTTTCATTAAATAGTAGAAAAATACTTGGCTTCTGGAATCAATGAATTAGACATAAACAAAATTAAACTGCAAATTAGTAATTACAAAATCTGAACTTGCAAATGAGATATTTAGATATTGTTTCACATTCACAATCACGAGCTGACTTCAGTTTATCGTTGAAAGATAAATAAATACACCAACGCTAAAAAGAAACTGTAAGTTCTAAGAAAATCAAATTAAGTAAAATTTGTTGTTTATTGATAGCATTAAACAAATTAAGTTTGTAATATTCCTGTCATGAGTAGGCTAAGGTGCTTGTTCAAATATGTAAGAAAGACCTTGATTTCATTTACTCACATAAATTTCCCTTCGAAGTGGATAACGATATTCAAATGATATTAAAGTTTTTTCGTTCATTTATAATCGAGCGTAACCAAACGGAATGAAATATTATCTTGTAAATAAATATTTTGGTAATTCAAATGATAAACAGGATGCAAAAACGTCCATTTTAACATTATCGATGATATTGGAATGGAATGTTATAGAATTCAGAAAAAGGTAATTTTTCAAATTTACGTTGACTGCGTCTAAGCTATTGAAATGTAAAATAGGCCCTATAAATATTTATGAAAAGAAACTACTCTGATTATATTGAAGTATTAAACGTTAAATATTATTATTAAGGTGCCATCATTCGAAGTATTTTTACGGATGATCGTTTTGTGACCTGTCTAAATATTTTATAATCCAGACTAGAAATGTTATTCTATTGAAATTAATCACATAAAAAAATGGATTTTATTTTATGCTGCTACTAACTGATCGCATTACTAATAAGACAATTTTTACAATTTCTTGTGAATTACTATTACATTTACCATCCTAAATATTATAGATGGGCCCTATATATAATTTGATTAATTATTTTTCTTCAATATGATAAATTCAAACAAAATTCTTATATATATATATATATATATATATATATATATATATATATATATATATATATATATATATATATATATATATATATTCAAGAGGAAAAAATTGAACGAACATAAGGAACCATTATTATGATCCTTCAGAATTCATTTTTATATCTCTATAAGAATTGTTTAAATAATATCCCGCAAAAACTAAATTATAACTTTTACGGTTTTCCTAATCAACTCGAATGATGACACGTTAGTTTAAAAGAATCGTGATGAAAAATAAATAGAACTATTTATTGCTTTTACATACTATAAATAATATTAGGTGTTTTACAATTAAATACATTATTTATAAAGTACTAGAAAACGATGTAAAATAAATTTAAACGTGCTATTATTGATTTTAAGCTAAGCTTTCCCTGTGTAATATACATTCAACGTTATATATTATAGTCAAGTTATATAAAAACAAAAGTTGGTTTATAAAATCTATAAATCAAACCCAAAAGTAACGATCATTTTATAAATGTAGTAAAAAATATTTTCAACATTGAAATAGATGTCTATGATTGTAAAGTTGAATATAACCATTTTTACAATGTCCGCTTTAAAATTCTCAATGAATATTGGAGTGATATTTACTGAGTTTGTTTGTGGGATTGGATCCTATTTTGACTACGTTATCTCACCTCCCGGGCCCAGCTAAAATGAGCTGCCCCGGTGGCTAAGTCAATTATCGCTAGCGGTAGTAACTGAAGTCACCGTTGGGCGTGGGTTCGAGTCCTGCATAAGGCATGGGTTTTTGTAAACGTCCTTTCACCTATCATCACTTCATCGTTTCATTATCACCCGCTCATTTGTACCCCCGTATAACCTAGCTGTTGGTGGGGTCGTTAAGCAACAACAACCAGCTAAAATTTATTTCTGAAACTTGATTCATTAGTTTTGAAATATTCCTATAGATAATTATTGAAATTGAGACCAGATTTTTTTTTTTTTTTTTTTGGTGCAGATTTGGTTTATAGTATGTTGCCTGTTAGAGAGGTTGGAACTTCGAAATATAAAAATGTACTAAATTTATATTGGTTGCACTTTCAGAAAAAAATTATTGAATAATTTATATTTCTCATCATTGGTAAATTCATATATATTTCAATATTTTTTTAAGATTCCCAGATTCAAACAAGTAATAAATATAAATTAATGAATATTTCGCTTTCTTCTTTTTGTCGTTTTTCTCAATTCGTCCACTTTGAATTAATATTTTGCAGATTCGAATTCCTTCAAGCAAATGTTTCTTGTCACAGTGTGCTACTATGTATCAGAAAGAAGTAGAAATACTGGAAACTAATTTTGAGCATCGGTGGCTTTTCAATTACTAATTATTCAATTATATACCTCTGGATTAATGTTACAATAGGCAACTCTGGGCCGAGGGGGTTGAGATAACGTAGCGTAGATAATTGCTGACATGTCGTGCCCCCTCATTCAATGTGTTTGTTTGCTTTCTTAATGTTAAACATGTCAAACATGTCATATTATAGTTTATCCAAAATAATAATATGTGCTTGAAAGACAGAAAAAAAAATTGGAAAAGAATATTTTTGTAAAAAAATATTATAAATGTACACTTGCGATATTGATACAAATAAATTATATTAAACGTTTTTTTTTCAAGTGATTTTCGTGTAAACTGAGAGACGTCAATGAAAAGCTTTAATAATGTGTTATAAAAACATAGTTTATTATTGCAGAACTTTCAAAAGTATGATTATGTGAATAAATTATTAATATTATGAGAAAAACGAAAAAACATTTAAGAATTCTCAAATGTTTTTTCATAATTCCACCAAATAATTTCTTCACGAAGATTTTTTTCGTGTAATTTTAAAATAAAAACGATTGTTCGCTACTTCATTGTAAGAGTGAATAAGTTTTAATATGAAAAACAAAATGTACGAATTTCTATTATATAAAAACGTGGTAATATATTAATTGTGATTTTATTAATAAAATTACGAAAGAAAAACAGTTATTTAATAAGTCCATAGATATATATATATATATATTACCGAGATATGTTACTCATCGTTAAGAAGGCGTACATATTTATATCTCGGTACTAACTTCACACCGCTTTGCAAACCGGGAAGATTCCGCCATATTGGACATATATATTAGATATATATTAGTAATAATATAGAAGGCCTTGCTTAGAAGCTATTTGTCAAGGTCCAATATGGCCGCCGAGAGCGGAACGAGCATATACCGCTAGTTGGCCGCACGAGTAACGTATATCGGTAAGGTAACATATATCTATGATACGTCGTAAAAAATGCTCTATTATAACGTTTAAAATGACTGTGCCATTATAAAATATACTATTTGTCGGTATAAACGTGTGTGATGGGTGTGTGCTTCATATACCGTGTGGTGACGTGAACAAAAAGAGTTTCTTCAAAATATTATAATTAATAAGAACAATAAAAACGATAAAATAAATTAATTCAATATTAGATTTGCACTGGTCTGCTAAATATTGCTAAATGTCGTCATTATAATATAGAACAAATATGATTTTAATTCTATGTTTTTTTTTTCTCTAATAAAAATAAACAAAAATGTAATTAAAAAAAAGAAATTGCAAGAATTATTATGAGTGTGAAAATGAATTACAAGATCGAACAATATTTATAATTATTTTGAAAGTGTGAAGAGATGGTTGTATTGTATGAAAATTCTAAATATTTATTGAAGAGTGCGTCACAAATCCATAATAAAAACGCTTTTAATGAAATATGTTTTTTGTGTGTTTTACATTTTTAATTACAGCTATTATTTACCTTGCGATCAGCAATTTCGAAATATAATTAAAATTCAATTAAGTTGGTATTATTTTGTAATATTACCCTTTGAGAGAATCTTACGGTACCGGTATGTGAAATTAATATCATACTTAAAAAATTTGTTACTATAGACTCCATTTGTTTTTATATTGAAATTTTAATATCTATTAAATTACTATTATAATTAAACTAATTAAACTAGTACCTCAATGTTTAATAATTGCATACCCAGCATAATATTCAATTTAGCTTGATCTTGATATTGAGCTGGGTTTAAGGACTCGGAAAGATAAAGATTCCAAATATCTCTGGAAGATGAATATCTGAAAGATGTTCTTTGTTGTTTCAAACAACTTATTTTGATATCCTCTCTAAGGTCAACTATCACTAGTGTCACTTGCATTGTTGACATTGACAATAATATAGTTCTGATTGAAAAATATTGTTGACTATAATGAAGGTGACTTTTCCACTCCTTGACTGCTGAAAGAGCCCCCGTGGCTCAGTCAACTATCGCTAACGATAGAAACTGAAGTCAGGTCAGTTGTGGGTTCGAGTCCTGTTTTTTTTAAATGTCCTTTCACCTATCTACACATCATCGTTTCATTATCATCCGCTCATTCGTACCCCTGTATAACCTAGCTGTCAGTGGGGTCGTTGAGCAGCAATCAAAAGAGAGAGAGAGAGAGGGGGGGTTCCACCTGCTGTTCAAGAATAAACTAGTTGATGACTTTACCGCTTCACAGCAGCACCATCTGATAACGTAAGTAAAAATAAAAAAACATGTTAGGCAGGAAATATTGTTCAAAAAGTGTTCCAGCTTCTAAAATAACGTGTCACTAGCATCTAGAGGTATGATTTAAATTACTTCGTGCCGGTTTTACCAACCGATACAAGCAATTATTATTTGAGGTACGAAAATAATATACGTAGCCAAGGGTGATAACGCGCTAATTTGCTAATTTTTATTAATCCACTAATTACCAATTGGTAAACCATCACCTATGCCAATTCATTTCGAATTGATTCCATCTTCCAATCATATTAACTAGCTGATAAAAAATAAACTTCAATAATTATTTAGAACCCTCTTTAGATCAAGGAAATATATTTTTTGTTATTATTATTTTGGTGTAATCAGACCTTGGCAGGGAATTGCTTTTGAAATTAAAATTGAAGTCGGGCGTGGGTTCAGTTCCCACTTGAGTATACTGTGTTATTGTAAACATTAACAGATGTAGTCTAAATAAACTAGCTGTTGACTAAGCGTTTAAGCAAACAATAATCGTTAATCAATTGTTTAACGAAACAGAACGAGAGTTGCAATAAAATAGTATTGCATAAAAAAATTCTTTATATATTTTCTAGCTGAACTCTTCTAGTAGAATCTCGTTTGATAATAGATAAATTAGGGGTAGTAGATGGGTAGTAAACCATTGTATACCTGTGTCTGTTAACGCTATACAGAAATAAAATTACTTCTTAAGGCATGTTAATTTTATTCTCAATCAATCCATTATTATAATTATTGCTTTATATCTTCTTAACATTATTATCATTATTATTATTACTCTAGGTTACCTGCACACTCATCATGATGGCCTGTTACACAGACAGTTAAGTTGATAGTTATGTTAAACGCTAAATTAGTCGTCCGGTAGTACACAACGTATTTACAAAAATGATGGATACTTTTTTTTCTCGTAGCATCAAAACAAACAATTTGCTTTAGCAATTGTCACCATTTTGTTCCAATCACATGCTAGTTTAGGCCAGGGAATCAGGATGCAGTAAGAAGCTATACGGACTTGTGATGTGCTGAGATTGAGATATTTTCCTACACTGTTTTTATTTTTAATTTTTCACTTACTTTTAATTGTTTTACAACTTTGAAAAGTAAACGATTTACTGTTTACAATTTATTAAATGTGTTTCATTTTGATCAAATTATTATTTACTTTTGTGTGGAGAGATCGCCCTTGTGGTGTCCTATCTGAACTATATTATTTATACCTTGTCATTCCTAAACTACAATAACTTGTGTCAAATATTACAATGTTGTTACTAATGAAAATAATGAATTTCTTCATTTCAAACGTGTTTCTCAATTTTGTCTGAAATTATACATTTCTATAATAGATTTCTGCCAAGTAACAAATGACTTATAATAAGTTACAGTATGAGAAGGTCCCCCCTGTGGTGCCCATTTAAACAAACGATCCTACCTTGTCCCCCCTTAGCCTTCATTGAATAACTTTAATTTGTGTCAGAACTCATGACAAAAACGAATGTTGTTCTCAATAATAAAAGTACCTTTTCATAAAGATTGGCTCAATCGAACATTTTGAAATTTGTACTGCATGTTTATATACATATTTTATAAACTTTAACACGGGGATATGGTGATCAAAAAATTATTGAATTTTTTTAAATTATTTCAAACTTACAAAATGTAGTAAATCCTAAAAAAATGAAATGGAACTATTTTTAAAAAATCATAAAATCGAAGAAAAATTATATTTTGAAAAACCCTTGTGTTAAAGTATGACTATGAATGAGTACAAGTAAGTTGCCAAGGAAAAAATAACAGATTTAAACATACCATTTCTGAGAAAAAGGTACATGAAGTGGATAAAATTAACATTGTCAATCATACAAACAAAGTCTGTGTACCCTTAACAGAAAATATCAATGCAAATTCTGGTTTATTCATGATTCCTATAATTTAATACTATTTCTAATTGTTATACCCATACATATTTCTCTACAAAAAACATTTAAATCATTAATTTTCATTTTGCCATTTGTTTGTTTGCTCGATTCGCTTTGCCAGGTAGTGGTTGTTGTCCCATCAGCAGCAGAGAATGGATCTGGCGTACCAGGCAATCATGCCGGGCAAGGAAGGTACTGGTGAACTAGTGCACCAGTAACTTGCCGCATAACATGTTTCCCTAGTAGCTCACACGCGAGATAGGACCGACGGTGTCACACCCGCACGTACCATACTCGCGGTCAGTCGGTTAAGAAGTCAACTACTATTTATAATAACTGTCTGACAAAGAAAACTAAACAACTATTCAATAAATAAAAAACAAAACAAAATAATTGATATAAAATATTGATTAGTATAAATATAGATGTATAGCTTTTTATTGTTACCAGATTAAAAAAGGGATTTTGTCAGGTTTTCAGTTGCGTAGTAAAATATCGATTCGCTATGGAGGGAGGTAAATATGTTTTCCCTGCCTCCTACCTAGTCTGGCCCCGCCCCTTTCATTAATGTATTTTTGTAAATGTTAGTCATATAAATAAGTGCACACTCATATGTCATTCAACTATTTATTTTAATTCGATTGTTACGTTATTATAATTTTTAATAACATTTTAATTTTTTCTGATTATCTATGTGGATTTGATATTTAGCCTATTTATGTTAGGACTATTCGGTGGTTGTCAAGTTATTTCGTATAATAATATTCGAACCTTATAAATAAGAAATAATTTTTCACGATTAATTAATTACAACTTATGGTTTTGTTAAAATGTACCTTGAGTACGACATTAATTCCAAACATCAAAATTAATCATCACAATTTGAGTGAATATTTTATTTTATTATATCCTTTATTCATATATTTGAATAAAAAATACTACTCCCTCCCCCGTTCCCAAACCAGATAAAAAAATATATGTTATTATTTCTAACTCCCTATTCGGTGCAGCTGTTTGATCTAATTTCGTGAATCACATAGACATCTCAAAAAAATTAGTTATTCTAGCAATTTTTGTGCCAAAAATATAAAAAAACAAAACCAATATAGAACATAAGACTCTTTCCCAAGAATATTTCATTTTAAATTTATGAACATTTATTATTTTTCATCACTCTTCAATTCATACTTCTCAATAACAAGTTCGCTCTCTCTTCTCTCGATTTCGACCGTCGATATCGAATGAGTGAATCGATTGATCACGCTGTCTGAATCAAACACCGCCAGCTGCTATCGAGATATCAACACGATGGATCGGTCGGTAAACGTAAGTCGACTGCGATGTTACAATGACCGACAATGATGACGTAAACGAGTAGAATGTACCAGGAACTCAGCAATGTACAGGTAGTACGGGTATATTGCTGTGTGCCGAGAGAGAGAGAGAGAGAGAGAGAGAGAGAGAGAGAGAGAAGAGAGAGAGAGAGAGAGAGAGACGCGAGGTCAATATGACTCTCAAGAATCTATAATGTAAAGTATAAGTCTCTCAAGAATGTGATAATTCGCCACAAAAAAATAGATAAGGCAATTCTTATAAGGTGGACGAACAATTGAATATAGATCAATATTAAAGGATTCACAGAATGAATTGTTTATTTAAAATTATACAATTAGTTGAATGGAATCGAAATCGTGCGCAATCAAATCAATGTACCAATCGTAAATATACAACTAATTCAACTAAATTATTTTAATGAACTTGAATTATTGAATCATTTATAATGGATTTACAACTACAACTATCATCCATCAACGTTTACATTTATTTAATTTTTTTAAATGAATATAAATATCATAATTTTTGTAAATTATCGTTAATTATTTCATTTTTATTTCAATTTTATAAAATTTCGATATTCAGTTATTTAATTATGTTCCTTTATATTCTTCCATTTATTTTATATTGATTGTTATCCAGTGCACTTTGGAGTCAGGGACCATAAAGGTTTATATATTTTATGAAATATCATATCTTTTCGTAATTTCGTTAGAACGATTTGAGATCCATACACGATTAGAAGTGAAACGTATACCATATATGAGGAACAGATCTTTGGAGTACTTATCAAACGGTCTGCATGAAAACAAATAAACGAGATCACTGCTATTGCTATTTTGTATACACATAAAAAAGTAAAAATACATGTTTTTTCTATGTAAGACGGAGAATTATGCAGTACAATTACAAGTACAATTGCCTTCATTCCAAGGCAGAGTCTTTATTTTAAATTAATAAAGAATTTATATATAGTTGTTTCAATTTTCATAATTCAATAATATTGCAATCGTATCTAAGCGATTTGAGACAAACTTTATTAATACAACAATATTTTAAATAACAATGAATTACGTTCTTCGCTTTGATGGATTTATTTCATTATCACTTCACTTCAATACTTTCACCTCAAATAACCAAAATACATTCTTTAATTTAATTTATAATTAACGTAAACCATCTCTCGATTGCCCTGCATCTAATAACTCGGATACAATCAAACGATTTTCCACCTGGCAGTGACAGTAACCTAATCACGGCCATGGTGAAAATTGTGGTATCAACAATATCCACGGGGGGAAACAATTATAATCGGAGTTTATGTCAAAAATTATGGAAACCATTTCTTAATATTAAAAAAATTAAATTAGCCGTCACATTGAAGAAATAAATGAATACCACTCAAAACCACTCATTTGTTACTCGTTTAGATACGTTTTTTTATATGGATTAATGTGTCGGTCGTGCCTTGCTGAGCGTTCTATGACAGTCAGCATTTCCGGTTCGTGAACGGTGAGTACATTAGTGTAATCGCTTTATTTGTGTTTATAACATCAATGACAGTTAATAATTGACATGTTGTTGCCTGCGTTTCGGGGTAAAAAATACGAACATTGACACTTGACAATTGACACTTGTTGTTGAAAACTTTGGAGTGTTTTGACGTGGGCTACAGTCCATCCCACATTACGTATCAATGTGCAATTACATGTATACCTATTTCAACAATACCTGGCCATAGTTTTCATTTACCATTATTGGTAGTTCATTATTGAATAACTAACGTATATTTTTAAAAATACTGGTAAAATTGCTGCTTGACAGAAACTATGTATACGGTTCGTAATCTCTATCAGGCCTAAATATTTCACTGTTTTTAACTTTGATAAGTTAATACCCGTAGGCATACAGCAATTGAAGTTGCACGAATATAATATATATATATGCCTTATAATATAATAATATAATAAATAATATAATATAATAATAGTTGAAACGGGGTAAAATACATAAGGCCTATATCTACATATAATTGAATATTAACGCCGAAATGTCGTATAGGTTCTAATGTAAATAGCTAGTCATATTTTTAAATATAGTCAACATATTGAAACTGCTACACTATTTCTCACAATCTATAGAATGCTAAATTGAATACGGAATTATAATACGGCATTAGCCCGGTATTAGGCTGGATTCACAACGTTGACAGCTACCACTAAAAAGGCTAATTGAGCTATACGATGAAGGCTATGGCTAACATCAACATTTGTAGTGTTCACAATGAAGCTAAACTATTGCTAGTTAGCTGCTAGTAATTCGGATGTTCAGGAAGTACTGGATTCCATTCCAAACCACTTCATTTTAGAAGTATATCCTTTTTTCGCAAAAGTGCTCGACTCATTCAGGTTTTTGAACATTTGGCATGGACATGGGCGGTGATATTCACAGTGAAACTAAAATATTGATAGTCAATACAAATGTTTGACTTAGTCTTAATCTTAATGTTAGCTGTAACTGTGAGTCCAGTATTACGAACCAATATACGCCATAGTTAGCGGATTAACTTATCACCCTCAGTTACGTATATGTCATTTTCGTACCGTAGTTCGCTCATTAATACTTGACTGAGGGCCAGTTCTATGGATCTTAGTTCAAAGCTAAACCGCTAACTATGCTAATCCACTAATTATCAATATGTAAAGCTGTGCCCCGGACCTAAATAAAGACCCATGCAGGTTTTGAGTTTTGCATACGCAGGACATTTTAGTGTCGGTATACAGTCATTTACGAAAATACTTTTCGTATGCTTCAGGCCCAGTTTTACGAATTGATAGTTAATGGATTAGGCAGTAGTTAACAGATCAACTTATTATCACCCTTGGTTATGTATGATATTTTCATACCTTGTACTATAGTTAGCGGATTAGTAACCTATAGGTAGGTACCTAACTAAGGTTCGTAAAACTGTCTCTTGATGCATTTCAAAATTAATGCTTTTTAAATGCAATTCAAAATTAATGTTTTTTAAATGCATTTATGCTATGTATATTAATGCAATGTACGTACACGGTAAGATAACAAAAAAGGTTTATACAGCGATATTTTTGGGGGCACTGTAATCATTCTAGGCCTACATCAGTCCGCGGTGAAATTTGACCACATTTCAGGCTTTCACGGATTGGATTAATTGATTTGATTGTTATGACAGACGTAATCCTAGAGAGACTTGGCACCTCCACCAAGATACATAGAAATGAAACTATTTGAAGAGATTACTAATTAATGAATTAATAAGTAATATTAAATAATAATTCATAATTTAATGGATCTCATTTTGAATATTGATGATTCGACTTGACGGTTAATTATCGGCAAATTGATTTTGTTTCAACATTATAGGCAGGCCTAATTATTTCAATATTTTAATCAATATTGACGGAAAAATATAGTTAGTATTTTCTATCTTTTTCAGAACTTGGGGGTCAATCTTCAAACACCAAGATGCGGTCATCAAATCCCAAAACACCTGTCACCCGTTTCAACGCCACTGAAGGCAACCTCGACCCTTCGGATAATAAACAAACGCGGCCAACAACACCCAAACACGACATTGCCCGATCATCCATGGAACAGCTCATTCACGCAAACACCCGGCATATGAAAGAACTCCAAGCAACTAGCAAGGTCATGCAATCCAGAGCCAATTCCATTCAAACTCGATCCCAAGAACCACGTTCCAGAACCACGGAGCCATCCGAGAAACGGGATCAACCTCATCGGAAAACTTTACTCCCAGTCCACTCGGAAAAAGTAGGTCCTAGAGACGGCGGGAGAACCTCCATGACGCCTGGTTCGCCTATACGGCAAGCTAAACCGTGTCCCGAATCACGTTCCTTACAGTCACCGAAGACGACCGAAGAAGGAGGTTCTAGAGACGAGAGGAGAACCTCCCCGACGACTGGTTTGCCTCAACGCCAAGCTAAACCGCGTCTCGAATCACGTTCGTTACAGTCACCGAAGACGACCGAAGAAGGAGGTTCTAGAGACGACAGGAGAACCTCCCCGACGACTGGGTTGCCTCCACGCCAAGCTAAACCGTGTCTCGAATCACGTTCGTTACAGTCACCGAAGACGACCGAAGAAGGAGGTTCTAGAGACGACAGGAGAACCTCCCCGACGACTGGTTCGCCTCCACGCCAAGCTAAACCGTGTCCCGAGTCACGTTCGTTACAGTCACCGAAGACGACCGAAGAAGGAGGTTCTAGAGACGACAGGAGAACCTCCATGAAGCCTGGTTTGCCTCCACGCCAAGCTAAACCGTGTCCCGAATCACGTTCGTTACAGTCACCGAAGACTACCGAAGAAGGAGGTTCTAGAGACGACAGGAGAACCTCCATGAAGCCTGGTTCGCCTCCACGCCAAGCTAAACCGTGTCCCGAGTCACGTTCGTTACAGTCACCGAAGACTACCGAAGAAGGTGGTTCTAGAGACAGCAGGAGAACCTCCACGACTACTGGTTTGCCTCAACGCAAAGCTAAACCATGTCCCGAGTCACGTTCGTCACAGTCACCGAAGACGAATCACGATAATACGAGTACCGGCAGGAAAAAGAGTGATGGAGGCACGATGACTATCAACAATGCAACGAAAAGCGCGGAAGCTTTGGAGGACATGCTCGTCGACTTTCTAGTGATGTACGATATAATCGAAGAAGAAGATAATGAATCTGATGAAGAAGAGAGTAATCCCACTAAACCATTGACACTTGAAGGTCGGAAGTCAAATTCAAAATCTCCTAAGGAAGCTGTGAGGGAAGTTATGAATCACTCCCAATCAGCTCGCGCGGTCACTCCGGACTCACTGAAAGATTTAGGGAGCAACACTACGATAAAACCGACCAAAGCTATTGATAATGAGATTTGTAAAAATGTTCCAATACCCTACAAGAAACGTGGCATTATCACGAATAAACCATCTCAAGAAGAGAAAGTCAAATCGATCAGATGTAATCGAAAGAGTATCGATCAGAAAACAGTAGATGCTCTGTACTCTCAATCGATAGGGGGATCACAAAATGATCTCATTGAGTACGCTGCCGAAAAGTTGAACAATACCCGTGTAACTCGTCCTGATGAAGTTAGACGAAGAAAAGACTCGTCGAAAAAACCTTTGGGATCGTCAAGGTCGAGGTCTAGTGTTTTAAATCAACTCTCTGAGAAGTCAAATAAACAATCGTCGAAACCGAGGAAATCGAAATCACATATGGTATTGGCAAGTATTGACGAGGCAGCTGTCAGTGATGATAGTACTGTCACATTGGTACAAGAAACTGTTCGAACGAAGAAAGAAGCACCACCAAGGAAACAATCATTAACCAAGAAGAGATCAAAAACAAGTGTGAAGAAACCTAAACTAGAAACAGCAAAAGAAACAGAAAGAATAATCCCACCAGTTGTGGTGCCTGTAGTCGCAAGAGAAAGCGAAGAATCGATTACACCTAGAGCTACCGAATCGCAAACTCTTATCGAGAGGATTCAAAGTGATTACAGGAAACGATGGACGAATTTCTTGAAGCTCACCACAAAACTCGGTACCGACCAAGAGTTCGTGATGAGACGTTACAATGAATTGAAAACGATCCACGCCGAGTTGACGTCGCACAATTACGAGGTGAAACCAGTCGGCAATCTCGTACTGATCTCTCTGAACAAGGTGAGAGATTACCTGATTGTCGGACAGCTCGTCAACAACGCCAAGTGCGCGATCGAGCACAACGGCGAAGTGGATGAACTGCGAGACGACGTCGTGTACAACGTGTGCATACCGAACCGCACGATGATACTTGGGGACAAGTTCGTACAGAGGTACAAGAGGGATCTCACCGACTACACAGAAAAGGCGAAGGAGGCGTGTCGAGTGACGTTGGAGCAACTGAACGATGTCCTCGCATGGGTGGGGGCTATATCATCGAAACCAGATACGTCATTCAACTCTGATGCCGTTCACAATCAGTTGTACACTTTCTTGAAAGGCGGTCGAAAAGCGATGGAAATGTTTCTTAAATTACAGTCTGCCACGACGACATATACGGTAAGAGCCAGAGAGGAGATGGAATGCGTAATTAAGCAGAATCAATTATTATTACAATTGGAAACAGAAGTCAGTAAGAAATTGTCGGATATGAAAATATTCAAGGAACATGCTGAAATAGACCACAAAGAAACGGAGATGTTGGTACAACACCTGAAAGATGCTACTGAGGAGCTGGAAGCGGAGAAAGCGATGAGGATATACGTGGAAAGCTCGAAAGAGGCGTTCGTCTCAGAGATGTACAAGGTGAGGACAGACTTGCGTAAAATCGACGAGGGCTACGCGATGCTCAGCAAGAAGGGGATGAAACTGAAGTCCGAAATACGCGCGCTGGATCAGAAACTCTTCTCGAAAGACGTGATGACGCATACACGGTTGAAAGACTACGAGAAGATGAGCAAACATGCGGAAGATCTGATTGACAAGTATAAATTACGATGTACAGTTCTTGAAGAGACGATAACTGATTTAATTAATACTAGAAATGAACGAGAGTTAGATTTTCAAGAAGAGATGGAAGGAATTGGTAAGGAAATGCAATTGGCAATGGAAAAAATGAATAATGCAGAAGAATTGAAAATTCACGCCGAAAATGAATTGAAAGCAAGTGAACGTTTCATCAAAACTACTCAAGTTGATTTGAAGAAACTAATCAAACTAAATGATCCCGCCTTTAAACATCCTTATCCCAAGAAACAATTCACCGCATCGGAGCGCGAACAGGAGGCATGGATAGAGCTGCAACATAGTAAGGGTAAACTTGAAACAGCCCAAAAAAAGGCGCTACGTTACAAGAAGGAACGTGATTTATACGCTTCCAAGGTGCAAAACCTCAGGTTATGTATCAAAAATGACGAGACGCCTGTCAACTATTGCACCGATCTGGTGCCAATCTGCACCGAGATCAGCTGTGCAAAACTCGAAGATGAGATCGAGGCACTGCGCAAAGAAGTCGACGCGAGCCATCAACGAGACAGCGAGCGTGCCGAGGAGCTAGAAGTACTGAAGGGTGTGATCAGTGGCCTTGAACGTGGCGAAGAAATGGCCGAGTTGGCGCTCGACAACAACCAACTGAGACGCCAGATCTTCAGGGCGAGAAAGGAGTGCGACGCGGCGGTGGAGGCGAAGGCAATGATGACTGGCGAGCTGTTGACGAAGATGTTCGAGTGTGCAAACCGGGAAAAGGTGATGTCGGCGCAGGCAGACGCGTTTGACGCGCGCGATGACCTGATCAACGATGTCAACACGAGAAGCTGTGAGAAAGGCGATGCGTTGGTGATCATAGATAGTCAAACACGGATTCAAGCTTTTGAGAGGGTAAATAAAGAAAAGTATATTATGTTCTTCCACTCTTTTTTCTAGAGGACCAGATAATAGACGCACACATAAACAGTTGGTTCCTAGAGTGGTTGATTGCTGGATGGTTGATTTCTAGTCAAGTTGACCAATTCCCAGGGGGTGCATTCCTGTACAAGATAAACCCAGTCTTAACCCAAACCCAGGGTTTAAGATGGCCGTGTATGGGTGATTGATATAGGATAATACCGCTTTTGCCGCCCTCGTTAGCTCAGTCAGCTGAGGCATGCTTCAGACACCGAAGTCACCGTTGGGCGTGGGTTCGAATCCCGCATAAGGCATGGGTTTTTGTGAACGTCCTTCCACCTATCATCACTTCATCGTATCATTATCACCCGCTCATTCGTACCCCCGTATTACCTAGCTGTTGGTGGGGCGTTAAGCAGCATTAGAAGAAAAAAACGGTTTTCTGCTGTAATTTAGTATCATCTTCACTAAAATCGGATTAAATCGTACAGGAATGCACCCCCAGCTGTAGAAGTTTGGTCAGCTGGTATTCACTACAGTTGATTTTTAGGTTGGTTGGCTTTTTGTACAGTTGATTTTTAGGACAGTTGGTTTTTAGCACAGTTTGTACCTCCTCGTGTGATTACAGATAAGAAAGAAGATGGTAGGCAGAGAACGTCGTTCGATACAGAAGTCGCTCGAATGGAACAGCGTGGCGTTGTGTATGAAGCAGCTGGACGAGTTTCACAACGTTTCGCAAGTCCAACGAGTCGATAACGAGCACCGGATAGCAGCCCTCGAAGCGCAATTGTTGTTCTGCGAATGCGGAAGCAGATCGGACGTGAAACGGTTGTGGGACGTGTGACAGGACGTTGGAGTTGTTTATTTAAATTTTGAGTGTAATTTATGAATTTGTCTAGGAATAAAAATAATCGGATTTAATGGTTTGCCGATTTGAAAAGATTTTTTTGGTGTACTTTTTTATTTTTTTTTTTTACGTTTTTATGAAGCATCGTGGTGTCATATTATGTATTTCTTTACAGCTGGAGGTTATAACCATGGAAGACAAAATAAAAGGATATGTTATGCAATTAGTACAATATGATAGTTAATAGATTGTTACATAATATTAACGGCAATTTTTTAAATATTATTTAAATTGCTCCTAATTGTCATTTATCAAAATTTAACAAAGCCAAACCGAGAACCACATTTGAACAAACCCAAGAATTGTGTAATTTTCATTTACGAAAGAAACGAGAGTAATAGTGTCCTGAAAATATCCTTCATATGCGTAATAAATGTACTAATAGTAACTTTTTTTCTGAGATTGAGTTTGTCACATTGATAGTAATAAATGAAAAACGAATAATTTATTCATTCATTTTTCATTAATTTTATTCTTGTTTTGAAACATAATAAAATGTGCTGTCGGTGCTGACAGTATTCTTTATAAAGAATTCATATGAAGCAGAATTTGTGGAGGAAAACGATGATAATTGTGCATTGACAAAAATTGTCAATTAGTCGCATCACTGAAATAATCATCAAGTGATACAAAAAAAATAGTAACAATAAGTTAACCAGATTTTTTATGAACTAATAACAAATTAACTGTATAAAAATTGGTTAGTTCATTCATTTCCCAGAACTCACCTTTCTCATTCTTGATAAACTAAATACTATTGAGATTAATTTCATAATAAAAAACGTTTGTATTAATCTATTTATTGTTTATGACAATCAAATCAGTACAGTCATTAGTCATTACCAACTAATTCCATAATAAATTGGGGTGGTAAGATCGCCCTTGTGGCGCCCCGTTCATCTCATCTTCATCTCATCTTTCATCCATAGCCTTATGAGGAACAATGATTTTGTACCAAGATTCGATGTTCTTAAAAATATATATAATTAAAAACATTTGTATTAATCTGTTTATTTGTTATGACAATCAAATCAGTCTAATCATTAACAAGTAACTTGAATCCACTGTGACATGTATATGGCCCACCCACGTCCCACACACACATTTTCAACTACTGAAATTAATTTCATAATAAGAAAAAACATTGTGTTAATCTGTTTACATTCGTTATGACAATCAAGTCAATCCAATCATTACAAGATAACTTGAATTCTTTGTGACATGTTTTTCTACTTTGCGTTGGAATGTGTATTCCCACCCACACATTTTCAACTAATGAAATTAATTTCATAATAAGAAAAAAATTGTGTTAATCTTTTGATATTTGTTATGACAATCAAGTCAATCCAATCATTACAAGGAAACTTTGTGACAAAGAACTTGTGTTTTTTTGTGACATGTATGTATGTCCTCTACTTTGCGTCGAAATGTGTATCCCCACCCACACGTTTTCAACTACTGAAATTAATTTCATAATAAGAAAAAAATTGTGTTAATCTGTTTATATTTGTTATGACAATCAAGGCAATCCAATCATTACCAAGTAACTTGAATAAATACACTGTGACATGTATGTTCTCTACTTTGTGTGTCCCATATCCCACACACAGATTTTCCCCAGCATGTGTGTGGTTAGTGTGTGTGGATATGTGCAGAGCGAACAGGCAAAACGAGGACCTAACGGACCAGGCGAACATGATACTATGGGAACATCACCAACAATTGCAACCTCGCAACTAAATATATTGATCCAACATTTATATAACTTCTACAATTGAAACTATCGAAACTAGAGATAGTACTATTGATAAAGAAACAAATACATTATATCATTATGATATTTCATTTTACATACTAATAAAATTGAATGATATTAAATATTATTTCCATCAATAAATTAATCATAATTCATTTTTGATTAATTGTTAATTTTATTGAAAATAATTTTTATTTCAGCCTCGAATCAATTGAACACAGGTTTACAAATTAATCAATTGTATTTTTTTTTTAATTGGTCATGTTTCAACGATTTTATTCAGATAAATATTCGTATCAACAAACAAAGAATTCTGATTTGTTTGTTTTGTATCTTCCTAGAATGTCGTCTCTGATATCAATAATGTGAGAAATAACATTAAAACAACACACAATAAGGCAGTTTCCCGAGCAAAGTAAACAACAAGCCGACTAGGCAAACATGATGACGTAGAAGGTAAACAATACACAACATTCCACAACAGGACAGTTTACCTCAAAAATCAATACCATCATGGGATGGCGCTAACAACACCAGGGATACACAGTACACACAGAAATATATTCAATTAATAGAATAATATAATAAAACTGGTGGGAATTATTTAGTTTCTTGATTCGAGGTTTTATAGATTTGAATAAAATCAATATGATCTAGTTCAAGGTTAAACAAAACAATTGTTTACTGTTTAAAATTCATATATCGCGTGCATATACAATCACGATTGTTTTAGCTTACATGAAATCAGTTAAATCACGGATTACATTCAAGTTTGAAGCGTGTATTTAAAAACATGTTTAACTTTCGAGTGTGAAAAAATATGTAAATAATGAATAACTTAGCATGACGATTAAATAAAAATAGACCTAAACAATCCAAGAGAAATATTTGGATCTAGTCTTAACACTTGAGTCAATACTCGGATGTCAATAACACCCCTAATAAAATAACCTTTCATCCATCATCCCATAATCTCATATATCAATCACTGACGCCAATAGATCTTAGTCACCAATACAGTAGAAACAACATCATTATACGTGGATGTGTTTTGTCAGATCGTGGATGTCACTTGAGACAAAACACATCCACGGATAATGATGTTGTTTCTACTGTATTGGTGACCAAGATCTATTGGCGTCAGTGATTGATGTATGAGATTATGGAATGATGAGTGATAGGTTATTTTATTAGGGATGTTATTGGATAGTGGGAAGGAGTCGGCCGTGGCCTGTTGTGAAGGAATAGAGGAAAATCATGACAAAAAAATCCACGTCAGGATGGTCGACCGAGGCGGTAATCGAACTCCGGTCTCCTGAATGACGGTTCAGTATGCTAGCCACTCGACCACTCGTCTTAGTATATATTCATGAATGAAAAAATCAAATTCATTGGAAATGAACAACCAAACAGCAATTCAACCAAAAATGCAACAAAGAACATTCATAAACTTATAACAAATGTTTTAAATTTTTGGAAAGAGATAGGCCCTATATATTGTTTAGTTTTTTTATATTAGGCCTACAGGTAGCAACATATTATATTTTATTCAGTAATAATTGTATGCATCTATATTTATGTTCCGTCATTGTATAAATTGATCTTTTTTTGTTAATTCGGATTAAATTGATTCTCATTAATCTTCTACTAACGTTTATATTGTAATAATGTTGCGATTTGTTTGAAATTGGGAGTGTAACTGTTACCAGTGTAACTGAATGAAAAGTTGAAAAATGAAAAAAAAATGCTCTCCAATTAATATGACATTTTATTTTTGTGAATTAAATCAGTTTTGAGATATCTCAATAAATTCCATCACATTATTTTTATTCAATGACGTATTATCTTGAAACTGATTGAATTCACTGAAATAAAATGCCACATTAATTAAAGAGCATAACATTATCTTAGAGATGTGAATCTTTTCATTCAATTACACTGGTTTTTGAACAGAGAAAAAAATTATTGAATGTGAATTTCTCTATTTTTTTAATCATTATGTTGTTCTTCCTTTCATATTGTATTGAAAAGAAAATAATTAAACAAAAAAGTTGACAAGGTTCGATTCCCTCATTCAATAAACTAGTAATGTAAAACAACAAACTAATTTAAACCCGAAGTATATTATAGAATCTCAGCAAGTCAGATAATAACTATTGTGGCACAATATATTGTAATTAGATATAATTGAAATTTCATGTCCATTGTAAAAGCACATACAGGAGGGATACATAGGGAGGGGGAGTCATAGATACAAGGTGGCATCGAAAATCTATAATACCAACATTGGTAAATTCTCCTTCATGGGAACAACGTCTTCAGAGTGGAACGCAATTGGTGACAAAATTTTCTGTCTATGGCCGGAATCGGTAAAAGATTTCAAAAGATTATTAGAAGATGCTTAAGAAGACTAATAATACTGTGTAACATAGCTATATCCATATATATATATATATATATATATATATACTGTGTATATGTATTTATAATTGTATATATTTTTTTATTCACCAGTTAATGGCCTTATATGTAAAAAATGAATTGATATATTAGAATTAATAGAATAGAACTTATATAATTAAATTGTAAAAAAGCGAAAGAATGCTTGAAACAATAAATATTCACATACATACATACATACATACATACATGGACAAGTAATGCGCCAGTCGGTATGATGAAGTGAAATGTACAAGTTTGTTGACTTATTTGATACCCTGTTTGATTTACTGACAAAGTTCATGGTTCTTAATTTGAAATAGGCTACACAAATTATAAATGTTGGTGACAAAATACCACCACGAAGATTTTAAAAAACGAGATCTCACTTCTACGTATAATATAAACGGCCATTCGCCTCTTTTGGGAAACAATGACTGTACAACAAGTTTCCATTGTTAATAACAATAATAATAATAATAATAAAAATGATAATAATAATAATAGTTTCTTATAGAACTCCCACTCATCAAACCTTCAACTTGAACCATAATTATATATTATATATGACTACGATTACTTTTCAATTTCAAATAGCGTCACCAACATTTTGTAATGCACGTATAAATAAAATAAATAATATAATAAATACTTTCATAAGAAAAATAATATAGATATTGGAACTGAAACTATGTCATTAATATGAAGTAAAATTTCAAGAAGTCGTATAGTCTAAATGTTCGTCCAAGTCAATAATACTCTAATACGATAAATAATTGTTAGTTTATTTTCGTATTGAGAGATCTTATTTCAATCGGATTACACAAGCTAAATGAATGATTGTACAACACCAATTCAATTCAACAAATTATTTCTTCACCTTCCTTGAAAACCAGAGAACACACTTAACATTCACATTTTTCCCACGCCCTCTTCAGCCTTGTACAACGCAGTACAACGCAGCTTCCCCGTCATCTCGTACCCTCCTCGCCCATGATGTTTGCCTGGTACTAAGCGTTTCGAATACCGCTCATCGGTGTCTGACGTCGATGTGACGAAACAAGTTCAGAAGCGGTGAAAATCTTAATTATTCTCGCCTCAAAATGCAAATATCATCAACTACAGTTCTTGAATGATACGAATCCCTTCTGGGCATCTAACGAAATGAAAACAACACTGCTTACTAGAAACTAAAATTCAGAATTATATATTTTTTTAAATATTAAAATTATTTTATTTATCAAATTTAATTAATTAATTAAATTATATTAATTGTTGATAGATTGAATCGGTTGAATGACTTTTTGATGAGGCATTGGCATTTTGTCGAAGAACCGATGAAATCAATGTAGAATCGATGTCTCTACGCCTCAGTCCTCTGTTCGAATTGATTCGGTTCGGACTAAGAGAACATAGTCATCGAGGAAGGTTACGGAATCAGGTACAAGTTGAGTTTAGTTGACGTTCCGTAAGGATGATAGTTCCCTGGTAGAATGGATCTTTGTTTGTACGAAGCAATCGTAGCCGTACTCGCGGATAACAACAACAACGCATGTGGTGTGTTTAGTGTTTAGATTGACTTCGTAATGATTATGTTTGCCTGGTAGAATTCTACAGGCAAAACGTTGTGGATAGAAGGAACCAAAACGAAAAGGAGACCAACAAAAGTAACAAACCACCTGATTGATTGATCTGCTTGCTAACATACATATAGGGAGGGAAGGAGAGACCTTATATACCCAATAGAAATGCATTATTTTAGAAATACTTGATATATAAATATATAAACCTTTCTTGTTCCCTGACTCAATAGTGCCAGGATAATAATCAATATAAAAAACATGGGAAAATATAATGTACAGCATAATGAAACAATTAAATAACTGAATGCTGAAACGATATGAATGAAATTGAAATGAAATTGAAACATTCAAAAAACACAAAAAAATATCACTAATAATTGGAAAAATTCAATTAAAATAAACGTTGATGGATGGTAGTTGAATAGATGGTTTTTGAATATTTAAATGGAATCTTTTCAGGGCTGACATTCCAAATAGAAATTATAGAAATGATAGAAGTATATTATTAGTGTCTAAGGGACGTACACACGTACGTATACTGTACTTACTACTACTATTTATAAACCTTTCTTGGTCCCTAACTCCAAAGTGCACAGGGTAATAATCATTATAAAATACATGGAAAATATAATTAAACCTAATTAAATGACTGAATATTGAAATGATATAAAATTGAAATAAAATTGAATTAATTGAAGATAACATTGAACACCTACTACTAGTATAAGTACTTATTATATTGTGTTTAGGAATGATAAAATAAAATGTGTCTTTGTTTTCTGACATTTCACATGATTATTGTTACTATCCGCTGATAAATTCTTTCAATTATAGAGCAGTAGGTGGGCCCATTTTGAAGTCTGATAAAAATTACGGAAATCGACATTTTAGATCTTGTAAATAAATATAAGATATTCGATGAATGCACTATTTATAGTTGAGCTTTGTAATATTGGCCCTCAGCAATTTACGTGATAAATAATGGGTCATTTATGTGAAAAAAATACACCACCAATATATTTTATAATAACTACAAATAATAATTCATCTCCCCCTCCTCTCCCCTTCTCACTTCCACCGCATTAATCCATTCAACACATACATTTATATACATTATCTCATGGAAATTACTACATCGAGTGAATCTTGGGTTTGATTGATATGCATTTGATTATTACTGATCTTCAAATACTTCGAAACATTACAAATAAATATTCATAAAAGTATTCTTAATTTCTCACTCTCTGGTACGTATTTTTTTTATTAAATATTACGCCAATAACATTATACATTCATTATTTCTTCATTCAATTCAGCAGTAACGACGAATGGTCGAATATAAACTATTAACAAAAATTGCGATCAGCTATATTTCAGATTCTCATTCAATATTGTGAACTTCTCCATGAAACTGGATCTAGAAACTAAACTACCTCATCAAATGCCAATTGAAAAAATCAAAATTAAATCAAATTTAACATTGATTAATCTATAGTCTACTTGGGAGTGCTGTACTTTTCCCCCCTCCTATTACCTGACGTATTTCCTTCACAGTTTGGAAAACAAATCGAATTCCCACAATCACGATTGGGCAATATCAAAAACAAATTAAAAAACAATAATAAAAACACCTCAGTCATGATCCTCATGATCAAAAACCTTCACCCCCCAAAATCAACATGTTCAATGAAATTATCAATTCTGCTGTATAGCCCTTAAATATCGTTGATAACTTGGCCCAATCTTAGCTTATCTATTCTTCTGCGCGTCGGTCTCTCGTTTATTTTGTTATATTATCGTATATTATCATGTATTTCTCCTTGCATGTCAACATGTAATTAAATTACCAATACCAACCAGCGGCCACTGGAATTACAATTGACTTATGTTAACATAACAATCAATCAATTAAATAACAATCAAACAAACCAACGTAAACAAACATAATATTAATCAAACCCATCAATCAATCAAATTTAATTTTCAGAACTGACTTATGTTATTGTTGAGATAACATTTGTAATTGCTAAGCTGTTATTAAATTAATAATAATTATATAATAATAATGTAAATTAAATTATATTAAACAAATGTATTGGGTAATGAACTAAATGAATACCTCACCCCACTCAGTCACTGATCGATATATCTACGTCTACACACACACTGTTTCCTGTTTCAAAGTAACTTCCGGATTATTCTGTTACCCTAATACACGACACTGCCGATGAAGCCGAGGAATCCGCAGCAATCCGGCAAAACACTGCCTGGCATCGTCGCAATCCCGACGTCGTTTTACGGCGCCGTTTCCGAGCGTCGAAATGTGATGCACCCTTTTGACGGTGGGGATGGGATGGGAAAGAGAGTGGGTAGTTTCATATAATAAAATGTCAATTCTCTACGCCTTTCCCTGGGCCCCTAACATTCGGTTTGGTATGATGGGAAGTTGGTTTTGGATGGTTGAAATGATTTTTTTTATTATTAGAACTACTTTTTGATAAGATACGAAGAGGAAAGATTTGATAGAAATGATTATAAATTATAATTAGTTCTTTGATCGAAATTAATGTATCCTTTCTATTCAATTTGTTCTCATTGAAATGTTTTAATTGAACAATTTAGTGGAGGAGCCAGCCTAAATGGTCGCCCTACCTCATTGATAGAATTACAATTTCATTGAAATGTTTATTTTTTAACCAGAATTGCCAGCAATTTTTTATACTGCTCGATTGCTACTTTTGCATGTACACAAAGAGGTAAAAGTACAGTTGTTGATTGGAATATAAATTTAAATGAAATTGTGTGGAATACAAATGGAAGTTAACAATATTAATATTCAACCTAATAAAAATTGCTAAACAATCAATTGAATTCATGCTTGGTTATGCACTTCCTCCTTTTTTATTTCTCTTTCATTGTATACAATATTCAGTATTTTGTATACAGTCATATATACTTATTTATAAAAACTTAATTTGTGGCATTATTTATTCATTGCTCAGGCTAGTCCATGCATGCAATCAATATGACTATATGTAGGTAGGTATGCTTCGGTTGCTATTCTTTCTTACTCAACGGAATTTTCGTGGAACCAACAACCAAATACCCCACATATTTTAAATATGCATGGCCTTCCACTGCTTCCTTGGAGTACCAGGGACACATAACTTTTAGAAGTGGACTTGACCCAAATTTACACCTTAAACAGAGGACCACAACAACAGAGAAATACATGTATGGTGTTACAGATTGTGCGAATAGATTTTTGTCCATGAAAATTGTAGCTATAAATCACTGAAAATATTTTCATTCTATATCTTTATGGACCTTGACAGCATATCAATAAGCTTTGCAATATGAATTTAGGGAGCAGTGAAAAAATCGTCGTTAACGAAAATAACAAAAACAAGTCAATAGTTTACTCTCTGCTGAATGGAAAATTGATCGATGACATCAAGATTATAATTATTAATACCTAGTCAAATAGGGAAAATAGAGAGGAAACAACATAATGGAGAAGGTAAAAAAAAAAACACGTATATCATCAATCACTTCCGATGAATTAAAACAGAATCTGAAAGTTTGAGGTTAAAACTCATCCGAAAGAGCTGAATTCAATCCCCTCAATTTTGAACGTAATTAATGTAATACATTCTTTGACCCTTCGTCACTCATGTTCTTTTGTAGTTGAATTAATAATTATTATCGGCACTTGATTATCATTCATTCTTTTGAATTTGTTGTTGAATAACATTATAATATATTGCTATGCAGGTATAGGTATAGTGAGACACATGCTGGTATTACGGGGCTTTCGTTCTATTACTGCCTGTATTGTTTACTGTGAATTTTCAGTGTATAGAAACAATAATGATTAATATATATATATATATATATATATATATATATATATATATATATATATATATATATATATATATATATATATATATATATATATATATATATATATATATATATATAAATCTTTATTGAATAAATACTATACTATAGTGCACATGGTTGCCAAGACACATAATAAAGTGAGTTAATCTAAATTAACTAACAAGAAAAAACACAATAGTTGATGATAATGAATTAAAATAATAATAATTCCAACATGAATGATCTCTGAACAAATTATGGTAGTCTAGAATAATGAGAAAGTATAAGTATGAACTTTATGAACTTATGTAATTCATACTTTATGAACTAAGTATGAATATTATGAATATAATATGAAACTGATGAATAATTTATACTATGAATGTGTGTATAGATGGTGTCTCATAATAACAATAGATCATTTGAAAGCTATAATTCCTATCAAATTTATATAAAATCACTGTTTAGATTAAACTTCCTACCAGATTCCATATTTCGTCAAACCAAATTAGAGTATACTAACTCAATCTAAACTTGTTCTTGTTCTTCACTGCAATATTATCATCGAGACACTGAAAGACTCTTTAAATATTTGTATTTTTTTTTCATTGACTTCGAAACTTGATACAAAATCCTTGTTCCCCAATTATGGCCATGTATGAAAGATGAGATCGTTTGGACGGGGCACCACAAGAGTGAACTGACTAAAATATTGTGATAATTTAAAAAGAATAGAATTAAGTATATAGAAATATAAAATAATTATATACTCAAGATAATGAAATGAATGTGGTCCATATTGATGGTGTTGTTAGGGCCCAGATTACCAATAGTAAAAATGTGTTAATTAAGCTAATTAATCAATTGCAGTACAAAAATAACATTGGTAACCAAGGGTAATAACAAGCTAATCCACTAATTATCGCTTAATCAACAAATTTATTATTCGTAATACCGGACCTTGGTATAATATCTTATAGATTGTGAGTAACATGTACTTGACAACTTGACTTGAACTCAATGTGAGTAGAACGAAGTGTAGAACATTGATTACGCTACATTATCATAATGACACGACGTACTTTCCACAGGATTGTGAAGTTGATGTTAATCGAATTCCTGCGGAAACCATCACCAACGAAATTCCAGACAGCAAAGAAAATTCCTCTAAAGACGACATCAATGTCAATCTACCGGAAACCGATATTAATGAAACGCCATCTGAGAATGATATCCTAAAAAATCCATCGGAATCTGGTGACGTCGAAACCCCCATCAAAGCCGATATCGCTGGGATCTTGTCCAAAACCGATATAAGTGAAACTCTACCTGTGAGCGGTATCGTTGAAAACGAATTGAAATCTACGGTTACTGAAAGTCAACTTCAAAACGATGTTACAGAAACCACGCCTGAAAAAGACATAAATGAAATTGCTATCACTAAAAATCCGTCAATAAATAATATTACTGAGGTTCCATTAGAAACTAACATTATTGAAGAATTATCCACTAATAATGATGTGACTAAAACTGAACCCAAAAGTGACAAGTATGTCAAAGAAATAACTGGAAATGAAATCGAAATCGTCGAAACCGAAAATACTAATCTAACGGGTACCACTCAAACTCTATCCTCTAAAAATAATATCAATAATGATGCGACTAAAACTGAATCCAAAAGTAACATCATAGCAGGTCAGTTTGTCAAAGAAATAACCGTAAAAACAATCGAAACCGGAGATCATAACCTAACGGACACCGCTCAAACTATATCCGATAACAATTATTTAAATAATGATGCGACTAAAACCGAATCCAAAAGTAACATCATCGTAGATGAATTCATCAAAGAAATCACTGAAAATGCAATCGAAAACATCGAAACCGAAATTCCAAACCTAACAGACACCGTTCAAACTCCACTTCCGGCGCCACTCGTCATGCACGTCAACTATTTCGCCAATATTCGTAACCACTACGAGCATTACACCCTCTTCAGCCGGATGTTGACCGGCAACATTCCTTTGGCGCCTAACGTGGTTTCCAAGGACCAAGCCGAACTCCAAGCGAGCAAACGGTCACATATCATCAACAAACTCCTCGACGATGTGCTGACGAGAATCGATATTAAACATCCTCAATTCCTTCGATTAACCGCAATGAGGTATTTTTAATTATTGTATTGCTTCTTATTTTCTTTATTTCTTATTTTTTTTTATTTCTTTCTTTATTTTTTTTATTTATTCACCAAAAGTAGAACCACTACAAGCAAGGAAAAAACTTATGAAACTATTTAGCAAGTGGAACCGGAACCGGAACCCTTATTCACACCATGGAACCGGAACCAGAATCGGAACCTTTATTTGAGAAAATTAAGAACCGGAACCGGAGCCTTTATTAATTTCGGTTCGGGTCCCTGGTATTTTTAATTATTGTATTGCTTCTTAACGACCCCACCAATGCGGTCCTCTTTAGCTCTCCAGAAACTGAAGCGAACCGTTGGGCATGGGTTCGAATCCCGCATAAGGCATGGGTTTTGTAAGCGTCCTTTCACTCATAATCACTTCATGGTTTTATAATCCTCATTCATCCCTGCTCATTCATCCCCCGTATAATCTAGCTGTTGGTGGGATCGTTAAGCAAACAATAATCATCATCACGACCTCACTTAAAGGGGGGTACGAATGATAATAAAACGATGAAGAGAACGTTTACAAAAACCTATGTCTTATGTCAGTTTTGTGGAACTCGAACCCATGCCCAACGGTGACTTCAGTTTCAACCGCTAGCGATAGTTGACTGAGCCAGAGATAGAGGTTCGATTCCCGCCAAAGTATAGACTATCCTGACGGTTTTGTTTTTGTGATTTCCCTCTGTCATTTAGGTCAATACTGGGATAGTTTCTTAACAACAGGCCACGACCGACTCCTTCTCACTAACCGAAACCATTTAAGTTAATTATATCTCGTCTCATCATCCCATCATCTCATATATTATTCACCGACGCCAATATATCATTATCAACAATACAGTGCGTTGTTAAATCCAAAATAAATAAATACATTATCAAGTAAATATCTAGTGGCCAATTCGGGGACGAAATATTTTTATCCCATCATCCCATCATCTCATATATATCATTCACCGACGTCACTATATCATAATCATCAGTACAGTGCGTCCTTTAAGCCAATATAAATAAATAAATAGATAAATAAATAACCTGTGACCAATTCGTGGCCGAAATATTTGTACCACATCCTCAACGTCGCCCTCCTGTTTGCCAGATGTCTGATGTACTACGAAGACGCCTGCATCCTGGAGCACGGCGGCGAGACGGCGCTGGCCAAGCAGATCCTCTGGAGGGCGATCCACGGCCACGTCAAGCACGTGCTCAAACCGGAAATGACGTACACGATGCTCAGGATACTGAACCACTTGTCGTACATGGTGTTGCGAGAGGGTAACTACGGCGTGCCGAAAGATCTGATGGAACAGTCGGAAAAGATCTATTTGACTTTGAATTGTCGTCGGAATGGACAGGAGCCGGTGCCTTTGACTTATTATACGGAGTGGGATCTATTCGCGGTGAGGATGGATATTTTTTATTTTTTCAGAATTGTAATTTTTACGATATGTATATTCGGGGTGCCTGAAAAGCGTCGACTCGGTTTGTGACATGGGTTTGGGTGTCCAACCTTACCTGAACCCTAAACCCAATTGCGTATATAGGGGGACCGCCCCCCCCCCTCGAAACTTAACCGAAGCTAGACTGAAATTGAATTATCAGAATAAAAAGAATAAAGTTTGTGATAAATCTAGAATTTGTATTCTTAAAACGTGTAAGAAACATGCACATACTCCCAGAGGATGGCCAATTTTTTTATATTTCACACTTGAGTTTCAGCCCTTCCCCCCCCCCCCCCCTCTCGAAATATAATTCTGACTACGCCACTGCCTAAACCTATTCCATTGAAAAGTATTGAAAAGCCCATATCACACAACCGAGTCGACTTAATAAACTTTATGGCACTTCCACCAACTAAACGGCTCGGCACCTCCACATCAAATATCAGGAGTCAACATAAAAGAAGCACAGCATATCCACATAATAGCCAACGTGCATGCAGTTTGAGATCTAGTTTTTGATCTACATAAAATCAATGATATTGTCAACAAATTCGTTAACATGGCAGCCAAAAAGGTTTTAAAAATCAAGAATCATGGAATTTGAATACAGTATATAATAACATACAAATGTAAAAGGACGAGGTTCGGTTTGTTTACCGCTCTTCCACCTATATAAACTCAGATTTTCCTGATTGTCCTCCCATGCGCAGGACACCGTCGAGCTGACGACGTCCAGCGAAGGCTACGAGAAGAGCGAGCGCCTCATCACGCACAACATCGAGATGCTGAGCCACATCTACTACAAGGAGAACAACCCGACGATGTACTCGATCAGCCAGCACCGCGTGCTCAACCGACAGCTCTACATGAAGGACGGCGACCCGTTGTCCTGGACCAAGAAGTGCATGAGCATCGCGCACTTCTTCATGACGAGGATGCAGTTCTCGTGAGTGGAACCGGGAACCGGAATTAGAAGTCGGTTTTATGTTTGGTTAGATGTTAGCTGTTATTTTGATGTGTTCTCCGAATTCGATTTCGGTGATGGTCCTCTTCGGGGCCGCCGTTTCGTTTATAGTTCTCTCCGTTAAGTGACGGTACTCTTCTTTAGGTAATGGTGTTCTGCGTTTCAGGGCTGCGCGGACCCACCTGGCAGCTGCCACTCGGATCCTGGAGGAGTACGTCGGCGAGTTCCACGCAGACGCGACAACGACGAGTCATGACATGTGAGTTGCGACGCGTCACGTTTGTAATAGAGATCCACATTTCATTCAATTCATACAACCAAACCGCATCTCGACAAGATATGTAGATCTGTTCTTGTAAATAGAAAGAAGATGACCGGCATATGTAGCGCAGTGGTTAACGCGCTCCCTTCATGTGATCCGGGAGGCGAGGTTAATTTCGAACCCAGTTCGATCCCCGCCGCCGACCATCTTTACAGAGGTTTTTATGGTTTCCCTTTGTAGTCTAGGCTAATGCTGTGACGGTTCCTACAATAAGTCGGCCATGACCGCTTCCTTCCCACTATCCTTCTCATTACCCAAGAACCTTAATCTCATCATATCATTAATCATCCATCCGACGCCATTAGATCTGCGATATAATAACAGCGCGTCGTTAAACCCAATATAAATAGAAATAAAATGGTCATCTACCAACTAAATAATTGTATACATAGGCCCTACTTCGGTAATTGTAAGATCTTGATCTTGCTGTAACTAATAATTGCCCTTTTGAAAGATACGTGCGTTCCTTTTCGTAAATATCGTCATGAAAAGACATAATAACCTTAAAAATACCACACAATAAATAGTACAATATTGAAATTCATTCATTTATCCTCCAGGACCCGGCCTTTTTTTGAGTCGTGACGTAGACATTCGATTCTGTTCATGTTTCTACACAGAATCGGTAATGTCTCTCAAGGGCAAAAACATCAATCATAAATTTCGGAAATTGAAATGATGATTTCTAGTACATCTAAAATTTGGGAAATTAATATCGTAATTATTCATTAAAATCTAGTTTCACGGCTGTGATGACCTTTGAGTGACATTCCATTTCAGGCCACTTGACCTAATCGAACGTTGCGAAGAGATTGCCAAGAGCTGGGTGACGTACGCACTAGCCCTCTTCACCGAGTCCAAATCACAGATCTTGAAAACCTACTACGAAGAAATGTTAAAGACCGGCAAAGAACGTAAAAAGTTCGTCCAAAGCCACATCGATTCCGATCAGGCAGACGAGTTGGTCGCAAGATTCCGCCGCCTACTCCGCAAGATAGAAGCCGACGAATCGATCAACCATTTCTTCCAGGACGGCTGCAGTGATGACGTGGCCGTCGAGGAGAGTGAAGGAAGTTCGGAGGAGAGAGGAGGACAGGAGGAGGGTGTTGTTGGAGAGACCGAGATCGAGGAAGAAGTGAATGTAGAGGGTGTTGAGGGTGAAGAACAGATGAAAAAAGAAGGTGAAGTTGAAGAAGAGGTATACGATGTGGAAGAGGTGAAAAAAGAATCTGTAAAGAAAGAAATTGAAGAGAAAGAGAATGATAAACAAGTGGAGGATGAGATAAAAGGTAATGGAGATTGTATAATTGTCACTAAAGAAGTCAAAGAAGATGTGAAAGAAGAGGTAAAAAACACAGATAAAGAACTAAACAACGGTGATATTATAGTATACCTCAGAGAAGATGGTGTGGAAGTAATTAAAAAAGGTGAAGAATTAGAAAAGGATAAGAAAGAAGATGTTGACGAACAACCAGAAGAAAAGATCGAGAAAAAGGAGGAACTCGATGAGAAGACTGATAAAGAAGACGAGATAAAAACAGACGATGACGATGATGAGTACGTGGACGAGGAATCGAGCTACGAAGATAGTTCGACTGAGATAGCGGGAGACGATGAAGACGAGGATGAAGACGATAGTGGCACTGCTGATGAGTTGAGCCCGATGAATATCGATCCATTGGACGTGATTTTCCAGTTCAAACTGCTCTATCTAGATGTAAGTATAGTCAGTACAGAATCTTTCCAATATGTAATTAAGGGATTCCAGTTATTTTCAAACTGCCATCCGGGGCTTAATTAGTCAAGGTACTGCATTAGAATCTGAAAGGTTCAAGTTACTCGTAAGAAACGGGTTTGGTAAACCACACAGTCATGTATTGAGATTCGAATTGAGAATCGGTCGAGTTGAGACATTTGACGAGTTGAGATTCAGACGAGTTGAGATTCAGACGAGTTGAGATTTGATCGAGTTGAGACGATATAGAGTTGAGACGAAATCGAGTTGAGACGAAATCGAGTTGAGGCGAAATCGAGTTGAGACGAAATCGAGTCAAGATGAAATCGAGTTGAGACGAAATCGAGTTGAGACGAAATCGAGTTGAGACGAAATCGAGTTAAGACGAAATCGAGTTGAGGCGAAATCGAGTTGAGACGAAATCGAGTTAAGACGAAATCGAGTTGAGACGAAATCGAGTTGAGACGAAATCGAGTTGAGACGAAATCGAGTTGAGGCGAAATCGAGTTAAGACGAAATCGAGTTAAGACGAAATCGAGTTGAGGCGAAATCGAGTTGAGACGAAATCGAGTTGAGATTTGATCGAGTTGTGACTAAAACGATTCGAGATTATTATAATAGAAACGGGTAAAAGCCGCCCCGGTGGCCAAGTCAACTATTGCTAGCGGTAGTAACTGAAGTCACCGTTGGGCGTGAGTTTGAGTCCCGCATAAGGCATGGGTTTTTGTAAACGTCCTTTCACCTATCATCACTTCATCGTTTCATCATCATCCACTCATTCGTACCCTCGTATAACTTAACTGTTGGTGGGGTCGTTAAGCAGCATTAAAAAAAAAATAATAACGAGTTAAATGGATAACGAGTTAAGAATCGTACGAGTTGAGATTCGTACGAGTTTAGAATCAGACAAGTTTAGACTCTCCTCTTGAAACGTGATCTAACCTCCTCCAGGACATCATCGCCGAGGTCCCCTCCGAGCTGATCGACAACCAGAACGACGCGCACCGGCTGTTCAACCACGCGAAGAACTGGCTGAAGAGGGTGATCACGTACAACGACCTTGAGTCGAACCAGATGGAGTACCTGAACTGTGTGATGGACATGAGCGAACTGTACCGACTGGCAGCGTTCTACGAGGACGATCCGGGCAGCCGGTTCTACCTCCTCAGGGACCGCGCTCACACGCTAGAGATTGTCACCACGGTGTTGCAGGAAGTGAAGTCGCCGTCGTTTGTGCATATCGGTGTCGAGTTGTTGAGGGAGCTGACTGAGGTAAAGGACATTGTCGTGGTCTAACCACGATGTAATTAGACGAGCTTTAGCGAGGATTCAATTTGACATACTGAACAAAATTGGTGTTCGTTTTTATATTTTTTTTTTTTTTTTTTTTTTTTTTATCTAATCCACCCAGCTATAGCCAAAAGTGTCTGTTTTATTTCCACATTACGTAACATGTCTTGATAACATATCTGTCGTCTATGCTCCAGGTCCGCATGGAAATGCTAGAACTAAGTCGTCCGGGACGGAGCGGGAGACGGTTCCTGCGGCGCAAGATGGGGAGCATGAGGTTCCTGCACGGGCGCATGGTGGACACGGCAGCGGCCTTGGGTCGGGACGAACTGGTGGCGAAGTTCCTGAAGATGGATCCTCTACTCCTGGGAGGATACGAGGTGCCCATTGGCAGTGACACACCGAACCCGTTTCAAGATTAATAGCTTGCATATGGTTTTATTTGCGTTGGGTTTTGACAAAACATTTTTATATTCTTATATGATGTGGCTGACAATCACTGTTATGAAATGTTCCAATAAAAAATGTTTATAAAATACTTTATAGTAAGCATTGTATTTTATTTATTTACAATGAATAAGATCAAATATATAATTATGAATTGTTTTTTTCAGTAGGGCCTATGTAGTAGTGTTTATTCCTTTCTAACACACACTTTCGAGGAAATCGGTACACAAATTACACAATTATTCCAGACTATAACTTATTAATAACATCAGTAGCTTGAGTATGGAAGTAAGCCATCATTTATGAATGATCAATCAATTAGTAATTACAGTATATCAAACAGGTAGTATACAACAAATAGTGAAACGCGGAACGTGCGTTGTGAGATGAGCGAAACTCTACACACCTTGATCATATAAAATGAACTTTATCCGATGCTAATGGATCTAGGAAGCCGTGAATTTAACAATGCAATATTTTTACACTGATATTTCTATCTTTTCTGTAAATAAAAAACATGTAGGCCTCAGTGATCTCGCGGTTCCAAGTGTGGAAAGGGAAACCCTCGATAGAACCAATTTTGATCACGTGATTGATCAGTTTGCGGCTGCAAAAGCACAGAAAGTACATCTTTGAAGTGATGGTGCGTGTCTTGTGTGTCCAAAATCAGATGCTTACATTATGAGGTACGTTTAGTTAATAGTTATAGAATAGTTCAAACCATGTTTGTGCTTTTAACAATCCCTTATTTTTCGCGAACTTTCCTTGTATGGCTTTTGAACTAAGGCATATTTCTTTAGGTCTTCTGATGCAGACGACTTGCGTAGTGGTTTCCCTGTAAATTGTGAGGGGAGGGGGCGCCAAATAGTTCTTTCCCCAGGCGCCAAAAACCCTAGCTACGCCTCTGACTATAGGTACTGTATTGTTCAGTATTATGGTAATATGAAAGTAGGCCTATATTGTAAATAGGATATGCATTGTCAAAAAGGTTTTCGAAAATTATCCTACATTCGGGAAATTCAAGTACCTTGAATTGAATAAGTATATTTTTGAATAGAAATTGCGTCAGAATCACTCCCACATTTGTTTTCGATGAAGTTGCAACTTGGGGCACGTATTAAGTTGATATATTTTTACCTCATTTCGGTGAAAAATTAACTAGAATTTCGGTTGTAAACAAAAAATAATATATATTTATTTTTTAAATTCATAATATCTTCGTCTAAACTCATTTTTTTAATGTGATTATATCTAGTATTCTGTATAAAATAATAAAAACTCATTGAATTTGAATGTTGCGTGTTAAATGATGAAGAAATATCCAATATTTGAATTATCATATATCAAAAGGTAGCCCCACTAGCATATTACTTTTCTGGTAATATTATACAACACACAAAAACTAATCAAATAACAGGCATAATTTTGCATTCCTATCAAATTATGACTGAAAGATCTGTGAACTAAACTGATTTACTTAAAATTGGTTATATTCCCTAGTTTCAGAAAGGACACATAACCCCTCCCCCTCCCCCCACTCTGCCCACTCATGCCTACAAGCAAAGAATGTCAACAATCAGCAATGTAATCATCAAGCGTATCATGTAATAGCCGTAAATAGATACCACGGCCATGGTTGCCCCACGTATAGCGTCAGGTTATACACTCCCGCATCATCATGATTCCCTGATGGAATATATTCACTTTCGTGTCACTGCCATGGCAAAACGTTGTACGTATGACAACAACAAAGATAAAATCAATTGAATTAAGGACGGTTAGGTCATAAGACAACGAACCACTTGGCACTTACCCTTTGCTAATTAAAAGAAAATGATTATTAAATAATTTATTATATATTAAAAAAAAAATTATAAATTATCTTATAAGATTATGTTCGATTTATTTTCACACATTGGATATTTGTTAGTTACCAAGAGATATTGCACAAAATCTTGGCAATATTATTTAGAAAATATCAAACGAGACCTTGGCAGGTAAAAGAATGTGATGTATTTTTGCATTAAAATTTAAAATTAATCAATTACTGTTATTGAATATGATCATTAAAATCGTAATAATTATAATTAAAATCAGTGAACATGTCCTATAATGATGTTAAATTTGATAACATTTTTATCAATATGAGTGGAGTGTCCATGAAGTTGAAGTATTTGAATGCTTCATATACATCATGGTTGCCTGATCGCTGCAGTTCCGAACTTGCTTCTACGAATTCCACGCATTGCTGCTGCTGCTACGCTGCTTGCTCCTTCCTACAGTTAGGTGCGCGCGCAACGTACGAGTTGACGCAAATTCGATCTCAAGTCGAAATAATTTTCTGAGAAAGATCATTTATTCATGATTAATTCGTGGGATTGTGTGCGTTCGTTATTTCTGCTTTTACAGAAATTATGTCACTCACAATAAATACAAATTAATCTACTGAAAATAAATTGATTATTGACACAAATTTGAAGAAATCATCTATTAACGTTACTTTTACTGAGAAAATTAATTGAATGACCTCCCATAATAATTATTATTATATTATACTTGAGTTATTGTTGTTTTTATTGATGAATAAATAAATGTAAATGATTTTCTTATCTATGAATGAAATAGAAGCCTATTTTTTAATGATAAATTAGTTTTAGTCTTGAATATTTATTTACAGAACTGAGAGATAAAGTGAATAATAAACTGCATTATAAATTTATAATACAATCTTTCTCAAGTCAAAAACATTTCCTTTTGTTTTCTACAATATTTCTAATTATACGGCACCTCCACCTGAATTAAATCTATTCATATAAAAAGTATATTATTGAACTGCTGGGTTGTTATTGTTATTGTTTATTGGTCACTGTTGTTCTTGTTTTTTCATTTGGGGGGGGGGGGTGGCACGTACGCACTGTCACTAATAAAAATAACTAACCATTGTGTTTCTTTGAATTGAAGACAATCTAGTGGAATGACAAAAACGATTTGAAAAATACTTAATAATGAAGAAAATAGATGGCATGTATTTCCAATATTGTTTAGATCAGATTAAATTACATGTTGTGTATTATTAATAATTGAAATTAAAAATGTATTATTGTTATTATGTATCTATACATAGACATTCAAAATTCAAATATACGACCATGCGATTGTCAATATTTTTTTCTTTTTTATTTCCCCATTAATCAAGAAATTATTATTAAACAAATATGTTATATTTATAAATATACAATTATATAAATGGTAGCTATGATATTTATTGAGGAGTATCTCTATACACCCTCCTCTCATTTTTGTATTCACGATTAGGAGTGAATTGACTATTGGTAAACTATTCGGTTGGTCAAGAACCAAATCAAGATCCTACTCTCACTCCTCCCTCCCATACTTTTAATTCACTTCCATAAACCCAAAATATCGACCAACAGTAGTGGCTATTACATTAAATGTCAATTAGTATCTAATTATTATTCTTAGTTCTTAGGATATATTTAAACATTAATTGACAAAACAAACGAAATACATACAAATCCACACAAAGAATAGCGTAGCTAAATATAACAAATTCGCCACGATTCTAAATTATTTTTAATGTTACATACATGCCTTATATAATAAATAATAAAAAAAATGAACTTAACATTGAGGAGGGTCAGTTTTTGTTATTTTTTTTTCCTATTCAGAAGAGGAGGAAGGAATAAGTGAACAAAAGTATCAAGGAATCATCCGAGCCCAAGAGGTAAGAGATTAATTGATGATTTCACTGGTGTAGCAGTATTGGAACTGCTTCTATACGATTATGATTGCCTAATAGACTGGTGTGGGTTTGATCGCGGATCGTGGGGTTAGTTGGGACACGGACTTATAAATAAACACATTCATTGATTGATGCTAGTGCTAGCTAGCTCTACGGATGAGATAGATCTTGCTTATCTTGCTTAATATGCTTATTCCTAATGCCGACTGGATCCAAAGTTAGCATACTGTTATTACTATTCATTTCAATTTTCAATTTCACTCCTATTTTTATACTTATTCAACTATATTTAATACATATTAACTAACAATTGTATTTAATATTGATTATTATCCTGTAAACTTTTTGATAAGCCAGGGACCAACAAAGTTTATTTATTTATATAACAATTGTTAATTGTTGGATCTTTCAGTGTCTTATATTGTAATTCAAATTCAAATTATATATTGTCAATCGGATTATTTTAACCATCGACATTTTTAAACTTGTTTGAGCATAGTGAGTGTACGATTTTTTCTGATTTTTGCGAGATAATTATGTTTGTTCTACCAAAAATACTTCATTCTAGACTGGAAAAATGTTGCGAAAAAAATTATGTGAACACCTACCTTTTGTTTTATGCACAAAAAAATATATAAAATATATCTATAATAACATAAAGATTATATAATTATATAAAGTATAGAGATAATAAAGGGGCAATGCATGCATTTTCGCAATAACCAAAAAAAAATGCTGGATTCGAACTAAATACAATTCCCGAAGCAAAGCGAATGAGCCATGCAGGTATGATTACAGGTGGGAGGTTCTATTCATTTATTCGTGTTCGTTCAATTTTCCCTGTATTTGTGGCTCCTCTATCCATATGTAATAATGCCTACACAAGTTCAATAACTTCTACTGTAATGTTATCTGAAGGCACTCGCTTATTTCGTGCTCCTACTTGTTACTGCTGTCATTGAAAGTTCATTTAGAAGATAGCCTAGATAATTATAAACTCGGGGATATATATATATATATATATATATATATATATATATATATATATATATATATATACACACATATATATATATATATATATATATATGTATATATGTATATATATATATATATATATATATATATATATATATATATATATATATATATATATATATATATATATATATATATATATGTATATATGTACCATGATACATTCTATACGTCACGTTGTAATAGGAGACAAGAATAGACAGGGAGGTGAATACAAGTGAACATCAAACATGGAACATCATATCATAATAATGATTTATCCATTCATCCATCTTCATGCTTCAACTTGATGACTACTTGGTAACTGTTTCCAGCAATCCAAATGACTTGGTAACTTTTAAGGTATTATTACGAAATTATTGTCAATGACAATTCATCCCACAATGGGAGATAGAAATAATGTGCTGGTAGCACAGAATTAAAAATCTTCAAATTTATAGCATTTGTAGTATAAATTTTTGAAAATACTAGAAACAAAATTCAAAAATAATCTTCAATCATTTAGAAACAGATTACCAAAATTGAAAATCCAACAATGCTTGTCTGGGTGATGTAAATAATGTGCTAGTAGTATAGAATTAAAAATATTTAAAGTTTCAACAATTGGAGCAAAAATAATAGGCCTACTCAAAAATACTAAAAGTAGAACTCAAAAACATTCTTCAATATTATTTAAGAACAGATTACATAAAACTACGTAACACCTGATTCACAAATAATCATTTTGGACAGCCATCAGCCACCAATTTTTAAACTCCCTGGCTGAAAAGTATAAACATGTACAAAAGTATCAAATGTGCAACCGTTCTAACTGAGGTAAGGTGTTCACACTGATAGCGATGAAAGGGTTGTTAGTGACGTCATGCACTGCCACCTTTCTGTTTGATTTACTCTTAATTTTCATATTGCGTATTTCAGATTTACAGATTTTCTGTCAATATCCCGAACTGTCTTTAAACAAGGCCATCTATATAATGTACATGATGTAAGTATATAGATGGCCCTGCTTTGAACCTACAATGTGACAATGCAAATGATGTTGCTTTTTGCAAAGGCGGTGGATTTTGATCTCAGTTAAGCTCTAACTGCGTTCACAGAACGAAGTTATGGCTTGACGTCAGTTAGTGCTAACTGCGTTCCGTTCACATTACGTTGGTGACTGCAGTTAGAGGCTTAACTGCAGTCAGTGATCATAGTGTCCACGGGGTATAAAGGTTACGGTGAGGGAGGGATACACTGACCAGTACCATAAAATGCTTTCATTTTTATTTTATTATACTGGGTTTGATGATGATCTGCAATGACTAAAATCTACTTTAATGAGATGATGGGATGAAGGTGTAATGGCAAAGCCAGTAGTTAGAAAGTGGTCAAGGCATATATTGTAGAAATCATCCTGGCATTTACCTACACTTTGAGGAAAACCACGAAAAACTTCCGTCAAGATGGACGGTGCCGGATATCGAACCGAGACCCAATCTACCCTCATCTCTCGGTTTACCACTGAGCTACCAGTGCCGTTGCCATGAAATGATAAATCAGTCAGAAAAAGTGTTGCTATAACTATTCAAAGTTGTATTGAATTGGACTGAAAATATGAATATTTGGAATGAACAAATCGAATGATAAAAGCGAAACGAAAGTTTTCTCGTATTCTGCAAGTCAATCATTGTTTTTAAATAATTTAAATAGGGTGATAAGATCGCCCTTGTGGTGCCACATCCAAACGATCCTACTTTCATTCATGGCTTGAATTGGGGACAAATGATTTTGTATCAAGTTTCGATGTTGATAAAAAAAAGTGTAAGGATGAGGTCACAACGAGAACTAAATGGGCTTGATATGTAAATAATCCCAAAGTAATATCAACAAATTGTTTATATTCATTAATAATAAATATTTCACCTACAAACTAAATAAGTTTTCAATTCAAAATACACATTCGTTTTAAATATTCTTCTTTCTCGGACGTTGGGATTTTAATCCATTCGAACCAAGGAATCTGGAACAAAATCAAAGCGTCAATATAGACTTAAAAATCATCTTCCAGCATAACGAAACCAGTTTACAACAGACATGTAAATTAATTACATAGCTACTAGTGATGACATCGGTCCTGGGATTTGAAGACCGAGTAACCGTTCGTAAAGACCGGGTAGAAGCGGTCAAAAAAAAAGAGAAAAAAAGTTAAAGTAGGTGGGCCTACCAAAATCGCAACATATTTGGTTATTTTAAAAACCTGCGCATTAGATATGAAATATTGCATTGTCATTATGATTAGACGAGCTTCAGCGAAGACATACTGAAAAAAATAGGTGTTTGTTATTATTTATTTTTTTTATCTTCATTTTTGTTTTTTTGTTTTTTTGTCGGTTCTCCACAGGTCAAATGGCTACAGCTATCAACTGCAAACTTTTTTTCAATATGGTTTCTCATCTAACTTAGATCTGTATAGTTTTGTGGCATTATCGGGGGGTAACTTTTTTTTTGTGAATTTTAGAAATTTCAAAAATACCCATTGAAAAAAAAAAAAAAAAAAAAAAAAAAAAAGAAAATATTTTAAAAAAGAAAATATTTTTATTTTCCAAAAAAATGAAATTTTGCGTGAAGTTGAATTACATTTTGATACACATTTCTAAAAATTTTCAGCTTGATTGGGTCAGCCATTTTGAAGAAATAACATAAAATGTGCTAAATTGTTACCACTTGAAGCAGTTTTTACCCATTTTTACCCATACTATTCGCTCGTCTAAACAACGCATATATGGCGTTTCCTAGGTTAGCAAAATGTCAGTTTAATGTTGATAACTTTTGAATGGTACGGTAATATGGGACATCAAAATTCTAATACAGAGGAAACAGACATTTCTAATACCTTCAAAACGGTATATGTTACAACTATTTTACTCATATAGTATGATTGTCAACTGTATACCGCTGAAACAAACACATTTTTCAACCGTATACACTTGACAATTATGCGATATCAGATCAATAGGTTTTACTCATACCATCTTGAAGGTATTAGAAATATCTGTGTTTCCTCCGCATTAGAAATTGGAGGTATCATACCGTTTGAAAGTTATCACAAAAACACTGATATTTCTCTAAAACGACTCCTATCCACTCGTTAGTTAGTGTTAGGGTTTAAAGGCGCATCGACAGCGAGGTCATTTTCCGCTCATACGTGAGTCTCACCAGAACGGGATCGTATCCGAGTAGTTTGAGCTGCCTCATCTTGGTGGCCGTGGAACCGAGCGGAACTCCCGACCCTCGTACGTAACAATTCCAGCCGCCGATCACGACGCAGCGCCACCGCACGTTGTCGACGGTGACGGGCGGATACTTGGTGTCGCCCGTCACGATCTCGAGGAAGTTGGCGGGTATTTCGACGGCCGTTTGATTGTCGCCTTTCACACCGAACAGAATGTCTGGAGGACAGGAACCATTTTTTTTTTTTATATATTGGATTTTTTATATTTACTTTTTATACATAGGCTAGGGCCTATATATACTCATTTTTATGTATATTTATATCTATGTATATATATTTTTTCCCATGGATAATGTAAATATGTAGTCTTCACATCCGCTTAGAAGTAACTTTAGTAGACAGTATATAAAACAGATTGGATGAACGAAATGATGAAGACTCCGATTGACTCGTACGGAATTTGTCTACTTGTGTGCATTTATAATAACCGTAAAAACATTGAAAAACAGGTAAAAAAATGTTGAATTTTGAAAATTATCTTGAAAAGGATTGAAAACATATCACAAACTTGAGATAAGATGCAGACACGTATCAAATATTGGTGATTATTTAACAATTTTTTTTATATTTTATTTTTTATTATGGGTTTAACGACACACTGTTATGATAGCGCAGATCTAATGGCGTCGGATGGACGATTAATGAGATGATGGGATGACGAGATGAAGGTTCTTGGGTGATAGGAAGGATAGTGGGAAGGAAGCGGTCATGGCCGACTTATAGTAGGAACCATCCCGGCATTAGCCTAGACTACAGAGCGAAACCATGAAAAACCCCTGTAAAGATGGTCGGCGGCGGGGATCGAACTGGGTTCGAAATTCCCCTCGTCTCCCGGATCACATGAAGCGAGCGCGTTAACCACTGCGCTGCATGTGCCGGTAGGAATCAATCTCTGAAATGATATATCAAGACTGGTTGAGAACTTTGCGAGGTCTGCTTGTAGTATTCTACGCATCGAGCATTCCTTCATTCTACTTATTTTAATACTGCTCAACGACCCCACCAACAGCTAGGTTATACGAGGGAACGAATGGGCGGGTGATGGTGAATCGATGAAGTGATGATAGTACCCTATTATTACGACCTATGCACAGAGACGTAGATCTATGTATTTATTAATCACCTTATTGCTCTATTATTATTAACCATGCAGGTGAATATAGTCAAATACAAGGATTCATATAATGAATTAATATCAAAATTTAAAAAATGCATTCTGATTCTTTGAGGTCTGAGGTACCGAAGGCCTACTACTATAGTTTTTATACCTATATTGGTAGTTTATTGCCATCAAGTATCAATAATATTGAATACTGATATCCTTCTGCTGTGTTTTCTTAGACTAGGCTCCTCTATATCTTCTGGAATAATATTATTTACAAACATACGGTAAAGTAAAAAAATAGAAATAATATTGATTTTTGACATAGAGAATATTCCTGAAATTTGTATTGAATCACGTCCCTTCCAAAAATACATCTATCTTGCCATGTCTTCCACTAAATTCTGGAATAAATATTTGAAATGCTGCTTAGCAACTCAGGAATTAGCGGTAATCTATGTACCTGTATTGTTAGATGTAGGCCCTTAAAACTAAAACACTAAATACCAAAGAAACTAGAAAGTAAGTTCATACTCATACCAGGTCGTTGAAAGCTGGGTAAAATATTCCCAATGTAGACATATTTCGAACCGTCGAGAACGCCTTCTAGAATACGTTTAACTTCGAACATCATAGTATCCGTCGCACTCAACTTCTTCTTCGTCTCGACTGGGATCCAATTAGTGTAGCTCTAGACGAGAGAGAAAGAAGATGTTAGTGATCCATTCAAACAGAGGAAGCGGGTAGCTTATAGTTTCAATTTACTTGAAAAAAAAAAAAAAATGATGTGGGGCCACATTTTAGAAGAGAGGAAGTTGAACAATTAGATTATTACCCATCGGCTTATATAGGCCTACGTTGATTTCGGTATACCGGCACATGTCAACGTGAAATAAAAACAGTGAAAACATCGAGTTCTACTTGTTGAATGTAGATAGGAAACCATCAACACCTTTTCGTTACGTACCTTTCCAAGAGAATGCCGTTGTTTAGTAGTGAGACGATTACCGCTGTAATTTGGACATTCGATAGCAACGCTCGTGTCCAAACACAACATTTCTCTGCCGATCTGTGAGTTCTTTCCTGAGAAAAAAGAATTACTATGATTACTATAATGCCGTACGTTTTATGCTATCTCAAATCTGATTATTTCATCAATACCGTAACCAATGAGCTATTTCAAGCTTTTGTCGGAAGTCTTGACGTTTCCTGTATTTGTATCATCGGGAGAAAATTAATCGTAAACCATACAATACAAATGAATATTTTGAAAGTGATACGAGTGAAGACCTGGCCAGATACAGAAAAAAAATTATGACCCGGTACATTGAACAGAGCTTGTGTCATGAGAACGAGTAGGCATGATGGGAAATGTAGTAAACAGTTACACACAATAGTTACAGTTTACACATTAATCAACAGTACCTACATAACAATATGCAGGTGGAGGCCTACAGTACATAATCATGTTTCCAGATGAAAACCACCAGCTTACCTCTAATGTTTAAGAATAAATTACTTCAGTGGAGCCTCTCATTAGTAGGCCTACATTATTCAGGAGACCAAACTAAAAATACTCGAGTGAAAAACTTACTGAAGAAACTATTCAACAATAGGGAGCACATGGATCGGATCAATAAACAAAGCTTAACAACGTGGTAAAATTAATGTAGGCCTATTAAGAGAAACTTAATGACTAGGTATATTGGTAAACACAACTTACCATAAGTTTTTGTCAAGAATTCTTGGTCTAATGTCTGACTTATCAAAGTTTCCTCGTAAATGTTCTTTAGCGTCAAATAATGTAGACAAGACGCCACACACTTTGGATATTTCTCAAGCTCTTCTTTTCTTGTTGGATTACACAATTCTTTTGCTATTTGTTCATAAATGCAAGGCACAGTATTCGGATTATAGTCATACAAAGTTAAAGCGAAAGCTATCCTTTCTATATCTTTAATTCGTAGTGATTCAATTTCGTTTGCAAAACGTTGAGAAATAGTTTGTAATAGTTTCTCATGAAATAATTGAGAGTTTGTACCGGCTAACGCAATGTGAATGCAGCAGAGTAATGAAAGACGAGGTATGTTTGGTATTAAACGATCGAGAAGGTGGTATAGCATATCAGTATGAGTTAACGGTAAGGACAAACGGAACGTTTTCACCAATGCGGACAGCGCAATCTCGTTAATAGTATCAACTTCTTTGGTGGTTCGTTCCAGCATTATTGCAACTAGAGTGGGACTACGAATTCGTGTCTGCGTCTTGAAGAAACCCATTGCCAATATTGCAATCTCGTTTATCGACAAATCGTTGATACACTGTTCCGCTCGGTTTTCAAATTCGTACAATGATATTGATGAATTCATTTTCCGGCTTATGTTCATGTAAAACATGATTTGAACGAGTTGAGGTGGTTTAAGGCGATTAAGTTTTGTACCCAATCTACGAGCACAATTCCACACGTAATCAGACACTCGCGTTAAGTGTAGATTGTACCAGTGATCGGCAATAAACAACATTTTTTCGTTGTCCCACATTTTTATACGAGAGACACATTCCCTGTCTAGGGCACTCCAAATATTGTTAAAATTGCGTGAATTTAATGACTCCGTTTGTGGCCACAGTGAAAGGCAACGTAAAATATCTGACAGTTCAGAATCTGTGTACTCGGCTCTCCTAGAAACCAATGATTTACATAGCAAATCAAATTTCTCATCCGTTATATCATAACCATTCTTTACACTAGCAAGTGATACCATCTCAAACGCTTTACACACTCCTGAGGCAGATTCCGAAGTCAAATCTATTTCAACGATACTTCGAAACTTGTCCTCCTCCTGGACCGAAATAGTACAAGGGTTTATTGTTAAAAGAGTTTTTGCATAGGAAGGATTTTTCTCCATAATTTGATGGGCAAAACTGTTCTCATATTCGACGAAACTTTTTCCACATAACGGAGTGCTGTAACTTAATCTTGCTAGCTGATCTACTTGAAACCTTTGAATTCTTAATGTGGAAATCGGACATGACAAGTATATATGTTTATGAATGACATTCAGTATTAGCCGCAGACTAGAATCATTTGACAGATATGAAACAAATTTCAACATGTTGCTTTCAGGCCTAGCCTAGGGCCTATGATACCATCAAATGATATAGGTTAGGTCATACGTAGGCCTACACAAAGTGTAAACCTATGCCCTATGTATGTATTAGTAATATCTCTTTCTAGGTTAGGTTATCACAAAGCACGCGAGCGGCACTCGCGATTCGCGCATGACAATGGCGCAGAGACAAGACGACCTACCGACTGAGATCAGCTGTTTTCCTTCACACACTCCTTTGTACTCATATGTCCCTGATACTTCACACACCAAAGTGTAGAAATCTACTCGAATATGAGCGGCAGTGAACAGCGAGGTCTTCTCATGACGTCACTATGAGACCGCGAACTGAGATTATTTCTGAATAGCACACGTCATAAAGAGCTATCTTCAAACTGACGTGGCGCCGAGTCTTATGCTGTTTAGCATTCAACGGAAATTTTCAGTAACATGTGTTTACTGAATGTAATATAATATTAATTTAATAAATAATTGAATAATAAATAAATTACCTCAATTTAATTTAATTCATGCAATTACATAGACATAAATCGTTTAATATTTGCCTATAAAATACGTGTAATACCTTTTCTCAATTTTATCAATATCAGTCATTTTTACTTTCATTACATCAACTTTTCAGTGTGACTTTTTAAAGTTTTCATTGTTATAACTTTTTCACTAAACATTCATGTTGGATTCACTATTATTGGAATGTTTTTTACTTGTCTTTTACCCTCATACTATCAATTGAAGTTGATAGTAAAAAGTGATAGTATATTAATTGGTAACACT
>OU015473.1:9166421-9200696 GCA_907164805.1 Brachyptera putata | reverse complement strand
CTTTTTTATACATCCACTCATTCGTACCCCCATATAACTTAACTGTTGGTGGGGTCGTTGAGCAGCATTAAAAAAAATTGTAACGCGTTAAGAATCGTACGAGTTGAAATTCGTACGAGTTTAGAATCAGACAAGTTTAGACTCTCCTCTTGAAACGTGATCTAACCTCCTCCAGGACATCATCGCCGAGGTCCCCTCCGAGCTGATCGACAACCAGAACGACGCGCACCGGCTGTTCAACCATGCGAAGAACTGGCTGAAGAGGGTGATCACGTACAACGACCTTGAGTCGAACCAGAGGAGTCCCTTTACTGTGTGAGGCCCATGAGCGACTGTACCGACTGGCACGTTCTACGAGGACGATCCGGGCAGCCGGTTCAAACTCCTCAGGACCGGGGCTCACACGCAGAGTTGTCACCCGGTTTTTGCAGGAAGTAAAGGGTGCCGTCGTTTGTCATATCGGTGTGGGATTTTTGAGGATGACTGAGTAAAGGACTTTGGTCTTGGTCTAACCACGATGATTAGACGGCTTTGCGAGATTCAATTTGACATACTGAAAAAAATTGGTGTTCGTTTTTATGTTTTTTGGGTTCAGTTTTTTTTCCGTTCTCCCCCGTCAAACGGCTACATCGATCAACCTCAAACTTTTTTTCAATATGGTTCCTCATCTAACTTAGATCTGCATAGTTTTGTGGCATTATCGGGGAGTAACTTTTTATTTATGAATTTAAGAAATTTCAAAAATTCCCATTAGAATAACCTGACGGAAAAAAAGGAAATATTTTTATTTTCCAAAATTATGAAATTTCGCGTTAAGTTGAATTACATTTTGATTTTTGATACACATTTCTAAAAATTTTCAGGTTGATCGGGTCAGCCATTTTGAAGAAAAAACATAAAATGTACTAAATTGGTACCACTCGAAGCAGTTTTTACTTTTTACCCATTTTTACCAATACTATTACTATCCGCTCGTCTTACAACGCATATATGGCGTTTTCCTAGTATTTCAGCAATGTCACCGGTACCGTAGCCACTCTTATCTGCATCTACTTCACGAGGGAATCCGCTAAATCGTGACAGGCAAATGGGGCGGTCGGCTCTGATTTGACAGCAAGATAGGCCTACCGTAAATGCCTGCCATGTTATTAGTTTGGGAGTCGGTACACCTTCTTTATATATTATTATAAAATCTGTTGATATCCAGCCGCCCTCTTTGGCTCAGTCAGCTGAGGCACACTTCAGACACTGAAGTCACCGCTGGGCGTGGGTTCGAATCCCACATAAGGCATGGGTTTTTGTATATGTCCTTCCATTTATCATCACTTCATGGTTTCATAATCACCTGCTCAATCATACCCCCGTATAATCTAGCTGTTGGTGGGGTCGTTAAGCAAACAATAATCAACTAATCTGTTGGTATCCTACATCTTGGTCCAAACCATAGACGAAATATATGTGTACAACGAATCAATACCTTTCCAAGTCGAGATTCCGTCAAATTACTGTGAACTACGATTAGCTACTTGGTGACGTCACATACCAGTCACATTGCTTTTAAATTTATAAAAAAAATGTAATGACACATTATAATCAAGAAGACTATGCCTATTTGTCAATGTAGTGTAGCGGATAAGACTATAAGTTTTCAGGCTTCAGGGATGAACGCATGATATTTTTATAGAGTATCTAGATTTATTGTTAGGGTTTAAATGCGCATCGACAGCGAGATCGTTTTTTCGCCAAAATTTTGCTGAAAATTGAAGTAATTTATTTTCAAGCTCTAAAAGGGCCCCACCCCCACGCCCAACGGAGAAAAAATTTGAATGCCTCATTATCTTTTTGAAATCAGTTACTTTTTCTGAATATACGACCTACAAACTTCGTGCTTTTGAAACTAAACCCCGAAAACTTCAATTATTCCCATCTAACCCACCCAGCTATAGCCAGAAGTGTCTGTTTTATCTCCACATTACGTAACATGTCTTGATAACATATCTGTCGTCTATGCTCCAGGTCCGCATGGAAATGCTGGAATTAAGTCGTCCGGGACGGAGCGGGAGACGGTTCCTGCGGCGCAAGATGGGGAGCATGAGATTCCTGCACGGGCGCATGGTAGACACGGCAGCGGCCTTGGGTCGGGACGAACTGGTGGCGAAGTTCCTGAAGATGGATCCTCTACTCCTGGGAGGATACGAGGTGCCCATTGGCAGTGACACACCGAATCCGTTTCAAGATTAATAGCTTGCATATTGTTTTATTTGCGTTGGGTTTTGACAAAACATTTTTATATTCTTATATGATGTGGCTGACAATCACTGTGATAGAATGTTACAATAAAAAATGTTTATAAAATACTTTATAGTAAGCATTGTATTTTATTTATTTACAATGAATAAGCTCGAATATATAATGATGAATTGTTTTTTTCAGTAGGGCCTATGTAGTAGTGTTTATTCCTTTCTAACACACTTTCGAGGAAATCGGTAGACAAATTACACAATTATTCCACACTATAACTTATTAGACGAGCTTTAGCGAGGATTCAATTTGACATACTGAAAAAAATTGGTGTTCGTTTTTATGTTTTTATGTTTTTTTTTTGTTTTTTTGTTTTATGTTTTTTTGTCGGTTCTTCACAGGTCAAACGGCTACAGCTATCAACTTCAAACTTTTTTCCAACATGGTTCCTCATCTAACTTAGATCTGTATCGTTTTGTGGCGCAGTTTTTACCCATACTATTACTATTCGCTCGTCTAATAACGCATATATGGCGTTTTCCTAGTAAATAACATCAGTAGCTTGAGTATGGAAGTAAGCCATCATTTATGAATGATCAATCAATAAGTAATTACAGTATATCAAACAGGTAGTACACAACAAATAATGATACATTCGAAGAATCAATATTAATTGATGAGAAATTAAGATAAATCAATGGAATAGAAATTATTCTTATTACCTTATAAAACAATGTAGTCACTTTAATACATATAGATATAGATAACTATAGGTACTGTATTGTTCAGTATTATGGTAATACTAGGCAAACGCGGAATGTGCGTTGTAAGATGAGCGAAACTCTTCACACCTTGATCATATAAAATGAACTTTATCCGATGCCAATGGATCTAGGAAGCCGTGAATTTAACAATGCAATATTTTTCCACTAATATTTCTTTTTTATAAATAAAAAACATGTATTAAATTATTTTCTTCGAAACGGCTGGTCCGAATTACACGTCAATTTTTATTAATGTGTATTATTTCTGTGTTCACATTTGAGGAAAATTTGAATTATATTGGAGAGATTCTATTCATTTTTCAATTTTTTCCGCCCAGCCTAATCTTATGAGGTTTTTAGAAACTTTGAAATGATGTTCCTCAAAGATGGTCCAACCGATTTGACTCAAAAACTATACAGTTCCAAGTTGGATGAGTTTGCGTATAGAAAAATAGTTTCATGTCAATCGATCAAACCCTGCGACCTGTGCAGTGCGCACAAACAAACAAAACAAAAAACATACAAAGCTCCATAAGAGTTGCATGGAAACTCTTCGCTAACGCTCATCGAAATTACCTTACAAAACAATATAGTAACTTTAATACATGTAGATATAGATAACTATAGGTACTGTATTGTTCAGTATTATATATTATGAAAGTAGGCCTATATTGTAAATAGGATATGCATTGTCAAAAAGGTTTTCGAAAATTATTCTACATTTGGGAAATTCAAGTACTGTACCTTGAAGTGAATAAGTACATTTTTGAATAGAAATTGCATCAGAATCACTGCCACGTTTGTTTTCGATGAAGTTGCAACTTGGGGCACGTATCAAGTTGATGTATTTTTACCTCGTTTCGGTGAAAAATTAACTAGAATTTCGGTTGTAAACAAAAAATAATATATATTTATTTTTTAAATTCATAATATCTTCATCTAAAACCCTCTTTTTGAATGGGCTTATATAGTTTTCTGTAAAACAATAAAAATTCATTTAATTTGAATGTTGCGTGTTAAATGATGAAGAAATATCCAATATTTGAATTGTCATATCTCAAAAGGTAGCGCCACTAGCATATTACTTTTCTGGTAATATTATACAACACATAAAAACTAATCAAATGACAGTCATAATTTTGCATTCCTATCAAATTATGACTGAAAGATCTGTGAACTAAACTGATTTACTTAAAATTGGTTATATTCCCTAGTTTCAGAAAGGACACATAACCCCTCCCCCTCCCCCCACTCTCCTGCTCATGCCTACAAGCAAAGAATGTCAACAATCAGCAATGTAATCATCAAGCGTATCATGTAATAGCCGTAAATAGATACCACGGCCATGCAATGCCCCACGTATAGCGTCAGGTTATACACTCCCGCATCATCATGATTCCCTGATGGAATATATTCACTTTCGTGTCACTGCCATGGCAAAACGTTGTACGTATGACAACAACAAAGATAAAATCAATTGAATTAAGGACGGTTAGGTCATAAGACAACGAACCGCTTGGCACTTACCCTTTGCTAATTAAAAGAAAATGATTATTAAATAATTTATTATATATTAAAAAAAAAATTATAAATTATGTTATAAGCTTATGTTCGCTTTATTTTCACACATTGGATATTTGTTAGTTGTTACCAAGAAATATTGCACAAAATCTTGGCAATATTATTTAGAAAATATCAAACTTCGTAGATAAAAGAATCTGATGTATTTTTGCATTAAAATTTAAAATTAATCAATATCTGTTATTGAATATGATCATTAAAATCGTAATAATTATAATTAAAATCAGTGAACATGTCCTATAATGATGTTAAATTTGATAACATTTTTATCAATATGAGTGGAGTGTCCATGAAGTTGAAGTATTTGAATGCTTCATATACATCATGATTGCCTGATCGCTGCAGTTCCGAACTTGCTTCTACGAATTCCACGCATTGCTGCTGCTGCTACGCTGCTTGCTCCTTCCTACAGTTGGGTGCGCGCGCAACGTACGAGTTGACGCAAATTCGATCTCAAGTCCTCGCTCAAGTCTATATAATTTTCTGAGAAAGATCATTTATTCATGATTAATTCGTGGGATTGTGTGCGTTCGTTATTTCTGCTTTTACAGAAATTATGTCACTCACCATAAATACAAATTAATCTACTGAAAATAAATTGATTGTTGACACAAATTTGAAGAAATCATCTATTAACGTTACTTTTACTGAGAAAATTAATTGAATGACCTTCCATAATAATTATTATATTATATTTAAGTTATTGTTGTTTTTATTGATGGATTAATAAATGTAAATAAATGTATTGAAAATTTTCTTATCTATGAATGAAATAGAAGCCTATTTTTTCATGATAAATTAGTTTTAGTCTTGAATATTTATTTACAGAACTGAGAGATGAAGTGAATAATAAACTGCATTATAAATTTATAATACAATCTTTCTCAAGTCAAAAACTTTTTCTTTTGTTTTCTACAATATTTCAATATTTTTAATTATACGGCACCTCCACCTGAATTTAGTGTATTCATAAAAAAGTATATTATTGAACTGCTGGATTGTTCTTGTTCTTGTTTATTGGCCACTGTTGTTCTTGTTTTTTTCATTGAGGGGAGGGGGGGGGGGCACGTACGCACTGTCACCAATAAAAATAACTACCCATTGTGTTTCTTTGAATTGAAGACAATCTAGTGGAATGACAAAAACGATTTGAAAATACTAAATAATGAAGAAAATAGATGGCATGTATTTCCAATATTGTTTAGATCAGATTAAATTACATGTTGTGTATTATTAATAATTGAAATTAAAAATGTACTATTGTTATTATGTTTCTATACACAGACATTCAAAATTCAAATATACGACCATGCGATTGTCAATATTTTTTTCTTTCTTCTTTCCCCATTAATCAAGAAATTATTATTAAACAAATATGTTATATTTATAAATATACAATTATATAGATAGTGGCTATGATATTTATTGAGGAGTATCCCAATACACCCTCCTCTCATTTTTTTATTCACGATTAGGTAAATTAACTATTGTTAAACTATTGGGTTGGTCAAGAATCAAAATGAGATCCATCTCTGACCACTCCTCCCTCCCATACTTTTAATTCACTTCCATAAACCACAAATATAGACCAACAGTAGTGGCTATCACATTAAATGTCAATTAGTATCTAATTATTATTCTTCATTTTCATTTGTTTATTCAAATAAAAGTGGATATATTTATTCATTAATTGACAAAACAAACGAAATATATACAAATCCACACAAAGAATAGCGTTGCAGAATATAACAAATTTATCACGATTCTAAATTATTTATAATGTTACATACATGCCTTATATAATAAATGATAATAAAAATGAACTTAACATTGAGGAGGGTCAGTTTTTGTTATTTTTTTTTCCTATTCAGAAGAGGAGGAAGGAATAAGTGAACAAAAGTATCAAGGAATCATCCGAGCCCAAGAGGTAAGAGATTAATTGATGATTTCACCGGTGTAGCAGTATTGGAACAGCTTCTTTACGATTATGATTGCCTAATAGACTGGTGTGGGTTTGATCGCGGATCGTGGGGTTAGTTGGGACACGGACTTATAAATAAACTCATTCATTGATTGATGTTAGTGCTAGCTAGCTCTAGCTCTATGGATGAGATAGATATTTATTCTCTCTCAATCTCATGCTTATTCCTAATGCCAACTGGATCCAAAGTTAGCATACTGTTATTACTATTCATTTCAATTTTCAATTTCTCTCTTATTTTTATACTTATTTAACTATATTTCATATTAACTAACAATTGTATTTAAATATTGATTATTATCCTGTAAACTTTTTGATAAGCCAGGGACCAATAAAGGTTATTTATGTATATAACAATTGTTAATTGTTGAATCTTTCATTGTCTTATATTGTAAATCAAATTCAAATTATATATTGTCAATCGGATTATTTTAACCCTCGACATTTTTTAAATTTGGTTGAGTATAGTGAGTGTACTATTTTTTCTGATTTATGCGAGATAATTATGTTTGTTCTACCAAAGATACTTCATTCTAGACTGAAGAAATGTTGCGAAAAAAATTATGTGAATACCTACCTTTTGTTTTATGCACAAAAAAATATATAAAATATATCTATAATAACATAAAGAGTATATAAAGTATAGAGATTATAAAGGGGCAATGCATGCATTTTCGCAATAAAAAAAAATGCTGGATTCGAACTAAATACAATTCCCAAAGCAAAGCCAATGAGCCATGCAGGTATGGTTATAGGTGGGAGGTTCTATTCATTTATTCGTGTTCGATCAATTTTTCCTCTATTTGTGGCTCCTCTATCCATATGTAATAATGCCTACACAAGTTCAATAACTTCTACTGTAACGTTATCTGAATGCCATTCGCTTATTTCGTGCTCCTACTTGTTACTGCTGTCATTGAAAGTTCATTTAGAAGATAGCCTAGATATAAACTCGGGGATATATATATATATATATATATATATATATATATATATATATATATATATATATACACATATATATATATATATATGTGTATATATATATATATATATATATATATATATATAATATATATATATATATATATATATATATATATATATATATATATATATATATATATATATATATATGTGTGTATATATATGATGTTGGGTTCCATGATACATTCTATACGTCACGTTGTAATAGGAGACAAGAATAGACAGGGAGGTGAATACAAGTGAACATCAAACATGGAACATCATATCATAATAATGATTTATCCATTCATCCATCTTCATGCTTCAACTTGGTAACTATTTCCAGCAATCCAAATGACTTGGTGACTTTTAAGGTATTATTACGAAATTATTGTCACTGACAATTCATCCCACAATGGGAGATAGAAATAATGTACTGATGGTACAGAATTAAAAATCTTTTAATTTATAGCATTTGTAGTATACATTTTTGAGAATACTAGGAACAAAATTCAAAAATAATCTTCAATAATTTAGAAACAGATTACCAAAATTGAAAATCCAACAATGCTTGTCTGGGTGATAGAAATAATGTGCTAGTAGTATAAAATTAAAAATATTTAAAGTATCAACAGTTGAAGCAAAAATAATAGGCCTACTCAAAAATATTATTCAATATTATTCAAGAACAGATTACATAAAACTACGTAACACCTGATTCACAAATAATCATTTTGGACAGCCATCAGCCACCAATTTTTAAACTCCCTGGCTGAAAAGTATAAACGTGTACAAAAGTATCAAACGTGCAACCGTTCTAAGTGAGGTAAGGTGTTCACACTGATAGCGATGAAAGGGTTGTTAATGACGTCATGCACTGCCACCTTCCTGTTTGATTACTCTTAATTTTCATATTGCGTATTTCAGATTTACAGATTTTCTGTCAATATTCCGAACTGTCTTTAAACAAGGCCATCTATATAATGTACATGATGTAAGTATATAGATGGCCCTGCTTTGAACCAACAATGTGACAATGCGAATGATGTTGCTTTTTGCAAAGGCGGTGGATTTTGATCTCAGTTAAGCTCTAACTGCGTTCACAGAACGATGTTATGGCTTGATGTCAGTTAGTGTTAACTGCGTTCCGTTCACATTACGTTGGTAACTGCAGTTAGAGGCTTAACTGCAGTCAGTGATCATAGTGTCCACGGGGTATAAAGGTTACGGTGAGGGAGGGATACACTGACCAGTACCATAAAATGCTTTCATTTTTATTTTATTATACTGGGTTTGATGATGATCTGCAATGACTAAAATCTACTTTAATGAGATGATGGGATGAAGGTGTAATGGCAAAGCCAGTAGTTAGAAAGTGGTCAAGGCATATATTGTAGAAATCATCCTGGCATTTACCTACACTTTGAGGAAAACCAAGGAAAACTTCCGTCAAGATGGACGGTGCCGGATATCGAACCGAGACCCAATCTACCCTCATCTCTCGGTTTACCACTGAGCTACCAGTGCCGTTGCCATGAAATGATAAATCAGTCAGAAAAAGTGTTGCTATAACTATTCAAAGTTGTATTGAATTGGACTGAAAATATGAATATTTGGAATGAACAAATCGAATGATAAAAGCGAAACGAATGTTTTCTCGTATTCTGCAAGTCAATCATTGTTTTTAAATAATTTAAATAGGGTGATAAGATCGCCCTTGTGGTGCCACATCCAAACGATCCTACTTTCATTCATGGCTTGAATTGGGGACAAAATATTCTATATCAAGTTTCGATGTTGATAAAAAAAAAGTGTAAGGATGAGGTCAAAACGAGAACTAAATGGGCTTGATATGTAAATAATCCCAAAGTAATATCAACAAATTGTTTATATTCATTAATAATAAATATTTCACCTACAAACTAAATAAGTTTTCAATTCAAAATACACATTCGTTTTAAATATTCTTCTTTCTCGGACGTTGGGATTTTAATCCATTCAAACCAAGGAATCTGGAACAAAATCAAAGCGTCAATATAGACTTAAAAATCATCTTCCAGCATAACGAAACCAGTTTACAACAGACATGTGAATTAATTACATAGCTACTAGTGATGACATCGGTCCTGGGATTTGAAGACCGAGTAACCGTTCGTAAAGACCGGGTAGAAGCGGTCAAAAAAAAGAGAAAAAAAGTGAAAGTAGGTAGGCCTACCAAAATCGCAACATATTTGGTTATTTTAGAAAACCTGCGCATTAGATATGAAATATTGCATTGTCATTATAATTAGACGAGCTTAGCGAGAATTCAATTTGACATACTGAAAAAAAATATGTGTTTGTTTTATGTATTTTTTTTTATTTCATTTTTTATTTTTCATGTTTTTTGTCGGTTCTCCACAGGTCAAACGGCTACAGCTATCAACTTCAAACTTTTTTTCAATAATGGTTCCTCATCTAACTTAGATCTGTATAGTTTTGTGGCATTATCGGGGGGTAACTTTTTTTTTGTGAATTTTAGAAATTTCAAAAATACCCATTGAAAAAAAAAATAGAAGAAAAAAAAAGAAAATATTTAAAAAAAGAAAATATTTTTATTTTCCAAAAAAATGAAATTTTGCGTGAAGTTGAATTACATTTTGATACACATTTCTAAAAATTTTCAGCTTGATTGGGTCAGCCATTTTGAAGAAATAACATAAAATGTGCTAAATTGTTACCACTTGAAGCAGTTTTTACCCATTTTTACCCATACTATTCGCTCGTCTAACAACGCATATATGGCGTTTTCCTAGTTTAGCAAAATGTCAGTTTAATGTTGATAACTTCTGAATGGTAATATAGGATATCAAAATTCTAATACGGAGGAAACAGAAATTTCTAATACCTTCAAAACGGTATATGCTACAACTATTTTACTCATATAGTATGATTGTCAACTGTATACCGCTGAAACAAACACATTTTTCGAATTTTTGTAATTTCTTTCGGTTTAATTTTTTCGGATTTTATTTTTGAATTTGTGTTTTAATGATTACAGCAAGAGAGTCTGTTTTTCGTACAAATAATTGAGTATACACTTGAAAATTATGCGATATGAGATAAATAGGTTTTACTCATACCATCTTGAAAGTATTAAAAATATCTGTGTTTCCTCCGCATTAGAAATTCGAAGTATCATACCGTTCGAAAGTTATCACAAAAACACTGATATTTCTCTAAAACGACTCCTATCCACTCGTTAGTTAGTGTTAGGGTTTAGAGGCGCGTCGACAGCGAGGTCATTTTCCGCTCACACGTGAGTCTCACCAGAACGGGATCGTATCCGAGTAGTTTGAGCTGCCTCATCTTGGTGGCCGTGGAACCGAGCGGAACTCCCGACCCTCGTACGTAACAATTCCAGCCGCCAATCACGACGCAGCGCCACCGCACGTTGTCGACGGTGACGGGCGGATACTTGGTGTCGCCCGTCACGATCTCGAGAAAGTTGGCGGGTATTTCGACGGCCGTTTGATTGTCGCCTTTCACACCGAACAGAATGTCTGGAGGACAGGAACCATTTTTTTTTTTTATATATTGGATTTTTTATATTTACTTTTTATTATATTTACTATTTACTTTTATGTATATTTATTTCTATGTAGGGCCTATATATATTTTTTCCCATGGATAATGTAAATAGTCTTCACATCTGCTTAGAAGTAACTTTAGTAGACAGTATATAAAACAGATTGGATGAACGAAATGATGAATACTCCGATTGACTCGTACGGAATTTGTCTACTTGTGTGCATTTATAATAACCGTAAAAACATTGAAAAACAGGTAAAAAAATGTTGAATTTTGACAATTATCTTGAAAAGGATTGAAAACATATCACGAACTTGAGATAAGATGCAGACACGTATCAAATATTTGTGATTATTTAACCGTTTTTTTTTTATTATTATTTTTATGTTGGGTTTAACGACGCACTGTTATGATAGCGCAGATCTAATGGCGTCGGATGGACGATTAATGAGATGATGGGATGACGAGATGAAGGTTCTTGGATAATGGGAAGGATAGTGGGAAGGAAGCGGTCATGGCCGACTGATTGTAGGAACCATCCCTGCATTAGCCTAGACTACAGAGGGAAACCATGAAAACCCCTGTAAAGATGGTCGGCGACGGAAATCGAACTGGGTTCGAAATTCCCCTCGTCTCCCGGATCACACGAAGCGAGCGCGTTAACGACTACGCTGCATGTGCCGGTAGGAATCAATCTCTGAAATGATATCTCTAGACTGGTTGAGAACTTTGCGAGGTCTGCTTGTAGTATTCTACGCATCGAGCATTCCTTCATTCTACTTATTTTAATACTGCTCAACGACCCCACCAACAGCTAGGTTATACGAGGGAACGAATGGGCGGGTGATGGTGAATCGATGAAGTGATGATAGTACCCTATTATTACGACCTATGCACAGAGACGTAGATCTATGTATTTATTAATCACCTTATTGCTCTATTATTATTAACCATGCAGGTGAATATAGTCAAATACAAGGATACATATAATGAATTGATATCAAAATTAAAAATGCATTCTGATTCTTTGAGGTCTGAGGTAGGCCTACCGAAGTTTATTGCCATCAAGTATCAATAATATTGAATATTGATATCCTTCTCCTGTGTTTTCTTAGACTAGGCTCCTCTATATCTTCTGGAAAAAGATTATTTACAAACATACAGTAAAGTAAAAAAAATAGAAATAATATTGATTTTTGACATAGAGAATATTCCTGAAATTTGTATTGAATCACGTCCCTTCCAAAAATACATCTATCTTGCCATGTCTTCCACTGAATTTTGGAATAAATATTCGAAACGCTGCTTAGCAACTCAGGAATTAGCGGTTATAGATGTACTGTACCTGTATTGTTAGATGTAGGCCCTTAAAAGTAAAACACTAAAAACCAAAGAAACTAGAAAGTAAGTTCATACTCATACCAGGTCGTTGAAAGCTGGGTAGAATATTCCCAATGTAGACATATTTTGAACCGTCGAGAAGGCCTTCTAGAATACGTTTAACTTCGAACATCATAGTATCCGTCGCACTCAACTTCTTCTTCGTCTCGACTGGGATCCAATTAGTGTAGCTCTAGACGAGAGAGAAAGAAGATGTTAGTGATCCATTCAAACAGAGGAAGCGGGTAGCTTATAGTTTCAATTTACTTGAAAAAAAAAAAAAAAATGATGTGGGGCCACATTTTAGAAGAGAGGAAGTTGAACAATTAGATTATTACCCATCGGCTTATATAGGCCTACGTTGATTTCGGTATACCGGCACATGTCAACGTGAAATAAAAACAGTGAAAACATCGAGTTCTACTTGTTGAATGTAGATAGGAAACCATCAACACCTTTTCGTTACGTACCTTTCCAAGAGAATGCCGTTGTTTAGTAGTGAGACGATTACCGCTGTAATTTGGACATTCGATAGCAACGCTCGTGTCCAAACACAACATTTCTCTGCCGATCTGTGAGTTCTTTCCTGAGAAAAAAGAATTACTATGATTACTATAATGCCGTACGTTTTATGCTATCTCAAATCTGATTATTTCATTAATACCGTAACCAATGAGCTATTTTAAGCTTTTGTCGGAAGTCTTGACGTTTCCTGTATTTGTATCATCGGGAGAAAATTAATCTAAAACCATACAATACAAATGAATATTTTGAAAGTGATAGAGTGAAGCCCTGGCAAAATACAAAAAAAAAATGTAACGGTACGGTACATTAAACAGAGCTTGTGCCATGAGAACGAGTAGGCATGATGGGGAATGTAGTAAACAGTTACAGTTACACATTAATCAACAGTACCTACATAACAATACGCAGGTAGAGGCCTACAGTACATAATCATAAGTTTCAAGATGAAAACCACCAGCTTACCTCTAATGTTTAAAAATAATTTACTACAGTGGAGCCTCTCAGTAGTACATTATTCAGGAGAACTAAAAATACTAAAAATACTCGAGTGAAAAACTTAATGAAAAAACTATTCAACAATAGGGAGCACATGGATCGGATCAATAAACAAAGCTTAACAACGTAGTAAAATTAATGTATTAAGAGAAACTTCATGACTAGGTATATTGGTAAACACAACTTACCATAAGTTTTTGTCAAGAATTCTTGGTCTAATGTCTGACTTATCAAAGTTTCCTCGTAAATGTTCTTTAGCGTCAAATAATGTAGACAAGACGCCACACACTTTGGATATTTCTCAAGCTCTTCTTTTCTTGTTGGATTACACAATTCTTTCGCTATTTGTTCATAAATGCAAGGCACAGTATTCGGATTATAGTCATACAAAGTTAGTGCGAAAGCTATCCTTTCTATATCTTTAATTCGTAGTGATTCAATTTCGTTTGCAAAACGTTGAGAAATAGTTTGTAATAGTTTCTCATGAAATAATTGAGAGTTTGTACCGGCTAACGCAATGTGAATGCAGCAGAGTAATGAAAGACGAGGTATGTTTGGTATTAAACGATCGAGAAGGTGGTATAACATATCAGTATGAGTTAACGGTAAGGACAAACGGAACGTTTTCACCAATGCGGACAGCGCAATCTCGTTAATAGTATCAACTTCTTTGGTGGTTCGTTCCAGCATTATTGCAACTAGAGTGGGACTACGAATTCGTGTCTGCGTCTTGAAGAAACCCATTGCCAATATTGCAATCTCGTTTATCGACAAATCGTTGATACACTGTTCCGCTCGGTTTTCAAATTCGTACAATGATATTGATGAATTCATTTTCCGGCTTATGTTCATGTAAAACATGATTTGAACGAGTTGAGGCGGTTTAAGTCGATTAAGTTTTGTACCCAATCTACGAGCACAATTCCACACGTAATCAGACACTCGCGTTAAGTGTAGATTGTACCAGTGATCAGCAATAAACAACATTTTTTCGTTGTCCCACATTTTTATACGAGAGACACATTCCCTGTCTAGGGCACTCCAAATATTGTTAAAATTGCGTGAATTTAATGACTCCGTTTGTGGCCACAGTGAAAGGCAACGTAAAATATCTGACAGTTCAGAATCTGTGTACTCGGCTCTCCTGGAAACCAATGATTTACATAGCAAATCAAATTTCTCATCCGTTATATCATAACCATTCTTTACACTAGCAAGTGATACCATCTCAAATGCTTTACACACTCCTGAAGCAGATTCCGAAGTCAAATCTATTTCAACGATACTTCGAAACTTGTCCTCCTCCTGGACTGAAATAGTACAAGGGTTTATTGTTAAAAGAGTTTTTGCATAGGAAGGATTTTTCTCCATAATTTGATGGGCAAAACTGTTCTCATATTCGACGAAACTTTTTCCACATAACGGAGCGCTGTAACTTAATCTTGCTAACTGATCTACTTGAAACCTTTGAATTCTTAATGTGGAAATCGGACATGACAAGTATATATGTTTATGAATGACATTCGGTATTAGCCGCAGACTAGAATCATTTGACAGATATGAAACAAATTTCAACATGTTGCTTTCAGGCCTAGCCTAGGGCCTATGATACCATCAAATGATATAGGTTAGGTCATACGTAGGCCTACACAAAGTGTAAACCTATGCCCTATGTATGTATTAGTAATATCTCTTTCTAGATTAGGTTATCACAAAGCACGCGAGCGGCACTCGCGATTCGCGCATGACAATGGCGCAGAGACAAGACGACCTACCGACTGAGATCAGCTGTTTTACTTTACACACTCCTTTGTACTCATATGTCCCTGATACTTCACACACCAAAGTGTAGAAATCTACTCGAATATGAGCGGCAGTGAACAGCGAGGTCTTCGCATGACGTCACTACGAGACCGCGAACTGAGATTATTTCTGAATAGCACACGTCATAAAGAGCTATCTCCGAACTGACGTGGCGCCGAGTCTGAGATCGGTTTAGGCTGTTCAGTATTCAACGGAAATTTTCAGTAACATATGTTTACTGAATGTAATATAATATTAATTTAATAAATAATTGAATAATAAATTAATTAATTTAATTTGATTCATGTACATAGACATAAATCGTTTAATATTTGCCTATAAAATAAGTGTAATACCTTTTCTCAATTTTATCAATATCAGTCATTTTTACTTTCATTACATCGACTTTTTAGTGTGACTTTTCAAAGTTTTCATTGTGATAACTTTTTCACTAAACATTCATGTTGGATTCACCAATTTGAAAAATCAACGTAAAATTATTATTCATTTTTTTAGTTTAAAAAAAAAGACTCATGTAGAAACAAATGAAGTAATAACTTCAATCGTATGAAATTTTCAAGAGAAACAGTCGAGCTGTTTGGGTAAAAGCTATACAACTAATAAATAATAACATGACAATAATAATAATTGGTGCCCATACGACTCTGACGGGAAACTGTACGTACGCGCTAAAAACCGAATGGAAGTGGCGTTGTGTGAGTATTACACAAACTATAATTTCAGATCCACTGGGCCGTGAATACTTACAACCAATCAGAATTCACCGCGACAGACAGCTGAAGTTTTTTTTTTACGTCTCACCATTTTGCTTCTTCGACCTTGGACTGTTGTGTCATCGACGAGTTCTTACTGATTCATGACTAGGGACTTTAAAAAGACGTGTTAATACACTTCTAAGTTCAGTTACCGGCTAACGAATTAATTGAATTCATCGTGAAAATGAGTCTTCAGTGGACCATTATTGCTACGTTTCTGTATGCAGAGATTGCGTTTGTTCTACTTTTGGTGTTACCGATCGCCTCACCTCAAAAATGGGCGAGGGTATTTAAATCTCGTTTTCTACAATTTCTCAGCTATCAAACACATATCTACTTTTGGGTTTTGTTGGGAGTATTGATTCTGTTTTTCCTCGATGCTATTCGTGAAATGAAAAAATATTCGAGTGCTGACATGGAAGTACACCAACATCTTGATGCGGAAATGCAAGTAAATATGCGTTTATTCCGGGCTCAGCGTAACTTCTACATCTCCGGATTCGCTCTCTTTTTATCATTGGTTATTCGACGGTTGATAAGTTTGATTCAGACCCAAGCACAGTTATTGGCCCAGAGCGAGGCTTCATTGCGTCAAGCCCAGTCGGCAAGTACTGCTGCACGAAGCATGATGGCACAGAACCAAAACAGTGAGGCGCAGAACGATACAAACGAAGCTCATGATCGAGAAGTGACCGAACTGAAAGCAAAACTAACCAAGGCTGAAAACGATCTTGCTCGAGAAAAGAAGGATAAAGAGGCGGTGAAGTCCCAAGCAGAAGCTGTTAACACGGAATACGATCGATTGATGGCAGAGCACAGTAAACTGCAGGTGAAGATTGCTGCGAGTGGTGACAAGAAAGACGATTAAGAATTTTTGACACACGTTTACTCATTCTTTTATCAACCAGTTTTACGCAAGTCCAAATTTAAACTTCGTGGATTGGACCATAAGTGCTAGCTAGGCCTAGGGTCTATCAATATCTGATTAAACCAGCTTTAGCTATTTTCTGTTGTGAATTGATTCAATTATGTCTCTATCTAGGCCTATCCCCACTACATGACATCTCTGGTTGTAATAAAAGCCAACTTTCTAGTGAATAGATCTTAGCCCAGCAAATACGTACCGGTAGGAATAGGTATGTTGTCTTTCCATGATGAAATTTTCATCATTTTCATAATAATCTTTTTATAACCTATACATTTGTCATTAGAAAACAGTACTGTACGGTATATTTGTAATACCGTAATAAGAAATGGAAACGTGTGGCAACCATTAAAAGACTGACATTTCTAAATGATTTGATATTGGAACTGAGCTTTTATTACCCTATTATTTTGTAATCTCTTTAATTTTACATTTCATTTCTGCATTGATTAAACTATTGAGTATAATCGTCAATGATTGAACGCATTTGATTCTCTGAAGTATTGATGTTCAAAGTATGGTACCGGTACTAGCTGACCAGCTTACATATGCCCAAACGTTTGTAGTATGTAAGTTACAAACTCAATTGCGTAAATAAGTTTTTGGACCAAACTATTATTATTATCTCCATTGGTCAGTGTGCCAAAAATAAAATTTGGTTGAATTTGTGGGTGTATAATTTGGAGAGATCGCAAGAATAAAAGCATTAATTACGGTAGCGTACTTCAGAACAATTCATACCCTACCAGTACCAAGAAGTACCATATTGTGAGTGTATTTTGTGTTTTATTAATAAGTATCGACGTTTGGTAACGGGAGTACAATAGACATGATTGAAATACTGTCCAACTCAGAATATCACCTAGAGCCAGTAGGCTAGGCCTTACACTAAATGCATGAAATACAATTACACATTTATGCTGTTCAATACTAATTAAAAGGCCTAGACAGTAGTACTTGATTAATAATTCAGGGCAAAACTGTTGAAAACTTATTATTAAATATATATATATGCATGTATACTACAACTATTACTGATGCAATGTTATATAGAAATTGTAAACCTATATTTGGATCTTTGGACCTAGTCTATATGATCAGCCTACGGTACCAATTTTTTGGTTTTGCAATCCATGCGTAATGTAGCATACAGTATTGTGTAATATTTTTAAAATATGTTTGCCTATTTGGTTTGTTTGGTGTGTTTTGTAACAAGTTATTAAAATACTTAACATAATTTTGAATCATATTTCTTTCTTTCATATACCCTAAGATGAATTAGTGAATAATGAAATAAACTTGCTGATGTTTGGGGGTAATAAATACCTAGTATGGAGGCTTTCCTATCTGTTGTTCCACTTTTATAATATCTTTCAAGTACCAGTATCCTAAAATCTTCATTAATCTGTATACTATTTGATAAGATTGTGTAGTAAATTAAATGATGCATGGTAATTAAGCTAGCAGAACAGCTTGAAATCAACCTGGGATCGATTTAGAGACATATTATTCATTATCAGAAAGAATAATTCAAGTAATAAAAGATGCAATGTTTGTATTGGAATTCAGATCATTTTAATACCTAAAAAATGATATGATGTGGAAGTATTTATGAGTTTAATTTATTTTTGCACTTCATAAAAAAAAAACCTAATCTAATCTAGAGGTCTACTACATTTTATACGCAAACCAAGCCTGAAATATTTTTAAAAATTAAAACCAACCTCAGTGGTTAGGCCTGATTATTATTTTCTGCTATCCTGTCTTGAATAATTACAAGAACCTAGACTCACAAAGTATAATACCAGTATATCAGGCTTTCAAGTTGAATTATTGCAGAAGAGTAAATATAGAATCTATTTCTGTAACATTAGTCAAACGTCTTATTGTGCATTTCACAAAACTGTACCTTGACTGGAACTCCTAGAAGTGATACAGATATAGCTCGTGTCCACAGTGATGGCAGATTACCTTCAATTAGGAAAACTATAATGTAGCATTGAGTTTGTACTAAGAAAACGCCATATGCGTTGTTAGACGAGCGGATAGTAATAGTATCCAGGGTAGTAATGGCTAAGAACTGCTTCGAGTGGTACCAATTTAGCACATTTTATTTTTTTTCTTCAAAATGGCTGACCCGATCAAGCTGAAATTTTTTAGAAATGTGTATCAAAATGTAATTCAACTTCAGGCAAAATTTCATTTTTTTGGGAAAATAGATTTTTTTTTTTTTTTTCTGCCATGTTATTCTAATGGGTATTTTTGAAATTTCTAAAATTCATAAAAAAAAAGTTACCCCCCAATAATACCACAAAACTATACAGATCCAAGTTAGATGAGGAACCATATTGAAAAAAAGTTTGAAGTTGATAGCTGTAGCCATTTGACCTGTGGAGAACCGACAAAAAAACATTAAAAAAAAAAAAAAAAAATTCGAACACCAATCTTTTTCAGTATGTCAAATTGAATCCTCGCTAAAGCTCGTCTAATCAAGTATAAACTCAATGACTGTAGCTGGCTAAGATAGTGGATGGAGATCCCCTACTCTCACGGCTGAAATTCTTGATTTCAATTCAATTTATTTTCCAGTCAGTTGATAAATGGAAAAGAGACTGTTACCGGTATGTTTATATATCGGTCTATAATACCAGTGAATATCCTGAATAATGATAATTTATAGAACTGTTGTCTATTCCTTAGTGAATAAAAAATAATAAACCATAATGGATGCTGACCTAGATAAGTCGAGGAGTGAAACAGTCAAGGAGATTAAATTCAAACAAAACATATTTTAAACTGATTAAATATTTAATTATCACCATTTTCAACAAACACAAAGTCCACTCTGGAGCACAAATTTTGAAGCTTGCAGCGCAAAACACAAAAACTTGAAATGTTTCCCTTCTTATTAATATACCAAAACAAATATTTACCTTTAATGTACTTTCCTACGTCCACCAAAAGCTAACCGAGAAGCTGGTTTCCAACGATCTGACATGGTGCCACCATTTCGGTGGAATGTACAACATTTCGCCGCTGTTCAGTTGGCACTGCCACGCACGTGCGTCGCGGTATTGCGGATATTTTACGTAATCGGGAGATTCGGGATCTACTTGGGCCGTGTTGAATAGTAGCTTGCCTTCGTGTGGGTAGAGTAGTGATGTGTCTTCGGGGGAATAGAGGTATATGTGTTTAGATCCAACAACCTGAAATAACAGGGTGATTATGTGTAATGGAAAATTGCTACAAATGAATTATGAATGGAGTTCTTTAACTACAATACACTCCAAATTATTCAAGTAGTTGTACAATTGTTATACTTATTTAGTAAATACAGTGAAACCTCTATCCATCGTTTTTCAAGGGACCAGGAAAATGAAACCATCCATGCAGGAAAACCATCCATCCAGGATAATTTAACATTGATTATATGGGAGTGGGGTGAGAAAAAATGAATGATACAACCAGGAAAACGATGGATCCGGGAATGATGCATAGAGGTTTCACTGTAGTCAAAATAGCGAAATATCATTTTTTTTTTGATAAATTTTGAACGGAATGAGATATCAAAATTCTGATACGGAGGAAACACGTATCTATTTTTAACACCTTCAAACGATTTTAAACTTTTCAAGTTATTTAATTATTTAGCTCATATCGCATAATTGTCAAGCGTACACAGCTAAAAAAAAACATTTTTTTAGCCATTAGCTTGACAATTATGCGACATGAGTTAAATATAGTTCCATTCTTCAAGTTCCAACTTGAAGCTATTAAAAATAGCTACATTTCATTCGCATTAGAATTTTGATGCATGTGCGCCCGCCAAGGTGATTTGAGAAAGGCGGACAAGTGCGAGAAACACAAAGTCCGGCTCGTGAAACTAGTTGGCGGGCAGAGAAGTCACCTTCGCGGGCGGGCAGAGAAGTCACCTTCGCGGGCGGACATGCCTTCTCCGCCCGCCATCTCATTCCGTACAAAAGTTATGACAAAAAATCTGATATTTCGCTGAATCGACTCCCATGCGCGCTCTTAAATAATTTATTTTATTAATTTATATTGGGTTTAACGACGCACTGTTTAACGACGCACTGTTATGATAGCGCACATCTAATGGCGTCGGATGGATGTGAGATGATGGGATGATGAGATAAAGGTTATTGGGTAGTGGGAAGGAAGCGGTCATGGCCGACTCATTATAGGAACCATCCCGGCATTAGCCTAGACTACAGAGGGAAACCATGACAAACCCCTGTAAAGATAGTCGGCGACGGGGATCGAACTGGGTTCGAAATTCCCTTCGCCTCCCGGATCATATGAAGCGAGCGCGTTAACCACTGCGCTGCATGTGCCAATAAAATAATTTATCTTTAGGCCTTGATATCACTTGCCAGTAGGGTTCCAATCTGACTATAATAGTCTAGTTTTACCTGAGCGAGAAGATTGTGTTTCGGATCAAAATGCAACGGTGAAACGGTTCCTGCCGGACCGAACCAAGCGTTGATTGCCGTAGATTCTTCTGCCGCTTCTTCTTGCTCGCTGATACAACAATATTCCGGCTCACGGATATCTGACAGTAGTTCGGGCACCTGGGAATCAAATACCGTTATCACTCAATGCCGTTATTGTAGAATAAAAACGACTAAAAGTGGGCGTGGCTTTACCAGTCGACCAGTTGGATCATTTAGAGACACTCTGATTGGTTATTTGCATTTCACAGCAGTTCTAACAGGCCCGTTGATTGGATGTTATGATTTGTGACGTCAAGGAGGCGGAGAATGTGAGTCGTCAATTACGAGGATAATAATAATGGGATGAATGAAATTTAATGGGGCCTACAGATTAATTTTGCTCACTAAATTCTGAAATTAAGAATAGGGGAATATGACTGTCTATTTTCACAGTAGGCACGAGACAATTGAGAAAAGTTTGCCTAATTATAAGTGTTCCATTTATAAATAATCATTTATTAATCATTAACAAAAACTCTTTTTCTCTTTTGAATAAGGGTAGTCTCTAGATATTCTATCGTTCATTTCAACTTGATTGATGTATTTTGCCAAAATATAAATCAAGCATAGGACATAATATCAAATTGATATTATTTACAAAGTACCGGTAATTGTTGTGAAGCTCTATCATGAATAATGATTACTAGATAATAGGGATGATAAAATTATATGATAAGATAGTAGAATTACTCAGCTTTCTTTATCTACGGTATTTCATTATAATTTTAAATTGGTATAATTCATGCTTATTAGTCAGTGTCCAATGAATTAAATACTAGATACTGCACTTCATAGCAATTCTAACAAGTTATGAGTCCCTGATACTCCTAGAGTTAAAAGTGTCAGTCTTCTTCTAGAAACTCTTGAAGTTAAACCAACTAATCTGTAGGTAAAGGAAACATACAAACATTAGTACTGTATTACTTGGTAATAAAATACGCCCTAATAGATAATCTACAGTGAGATATGGGCAATCAGTTACTAGGCCTACCATAATAACCAGTAGTAATTCAGAAGACAGATATAATTCCCAATGTTTCAATCTATCTACCCACTCAGAAGCTGATGTTTCAATAAAATCCACATATATTGTCAATGCCATTTGAAACCCATTGATAGTTTGTTGAAACTTCTTTTACAGTTAGGCCGATACTCGATTAAATCTAATGAAAAAATGTTCGTTTTATAAATTCAAATCTGTGTGTAGGCATTGGTGTAGGTTGCCTATTGTTTTTGATAGTTATCCCCAAAGAACTGAGCCTTACGCCTATTTACACCTATTAACGCCTTACGGTCACAATCAAGAGGAAAACGAAAAATGGATTCACATCTGGTCTGAAAAATGTGCTGATTACTAAGTGTTATTACTACTAGGTAGGCCCATAGTGTTCAAGAATTTATACAAGATAATGCCCCATAAATAGGCCTAAAAATACAAAATATCATCAAAGTCTCACTTCCAACGTATCTTGGTCTCTTGGTACTTCCACCTTCCATCTTCCAGCTATCTATGTTCATATTATTTTAACCTTGACATCTTGTTTCTACGATTTTTTTTATTTGTTATTTAATATTCTGTATGTCTACATGGCGATGGCGATATCATGTACATGATCAATCTGCTTCAATTATTATTATTTTCTAGGGCCTAATAACATTTTTTCTCTCGTCTCTTAATGTTGCTCAACAACCCCACCAACAGCTAGGTTATAAGTGGGTACAAATGAGCGGATGATAATGAAACGATGAAGAGATGATAGATGAAAGGACGTTTACAAAATCCCATGCCTTATGCGGGACTCGAACCCACGCCCAACGGTGACTTCAGTTACTACCGCTAGCGATAATTGACTTAGCCACCGGGGCGGCCTAACACTTTTTGTTCAGAAGCAAGTTCATAATATTTTGGATTAACATTAGCATTATTACGATAACATTCAACCACAATTTTGTACAATAATCAGTCTTATGATACGAACTCGACCTACCTGATCGAACAGTGGATGTTGCGCAAGATATCCAACTTCCGCTTCGGGTCCCTTAGTTTTCTTGACGTGCGTGTCGATGAAATCAGTTAAAGTCATTAGTTTCTGACTCCACGATTGGTCGGTATATTTAGAGCCGAGTTCAACAGGTACTGTACGTGCTCCGGCTATGCGGCGTAGATAGGCGCAGTCACGCCAGCGTGTTAGCGCCGGCCAGTGGCCAATGCAATCTGCCAACATACCTACATTATTTAGTATTATTACTATATAATTATGTATTTATACTATAGGCCTAAATCGACCCATATTTTGTATGGCAGGCAAAGCCTGAGTGACATTTTAGTACCGTAGTAAAGTGTATAAAAGCTAAATTGAAACATTCAACATTTTCCATTCTAATATTGACAAACAAACAATTATTATAACTCCATTAATAACAGTCATACCAGTTAATATTACCGGTAACTGACGGTCAAAATGTTCACTTCTAAATGTCTCAAGTGACGGTCGTTGCACTCGAGATATTTCTAGTCCTATTACTCGATTGTTCAGTTTATCTTCTTGTTTTTCGTCCACGGTTTCACAACTGTTTTCAATTTCTGCATGCGATGTGTTGATATCTTGTTCAGCAAGTACATCCGATAGAATCGATGCAGCTTTTGTTAAGCAGCCGCCCGATGTCAACGGTAACGGAGCTCCCAAAAGCAAACCCATGTCAGCGGTTTTCAGAGCTGATTTCAGAGTCTCACAATTGCTTGTACTCTTTTTATTTTTCTGCAGTTGTAATATTGCTAAAATCTGAATCAAATTATAAACAGAAATTAGATATTTAAAAACAATGTGCATGAGCAAACAAAGTCAATAGCACGAGCAGAGGCCTATAGCTGTTGATCAGCAAAAGGTGGACTGCTCTAAATTACTTATCCATTTGTGTGCCCGGAAGGGTAGGCTTACCCAGGGGCGGATACAGTGGGGAGGGGCGGGCGGGGCGGTCCGCTCCCCTCCCCTATGAAATAGAAAAGACGAAAAAAAAAAAAGGAAGAGAAAAGGAAAGAAAGAAAAAAAAATATATGTATAGATGGATAATATCGTAAATAGATTCACTATTTACATAATTGCAGAGAAAATCAAATATCAGATGGGCACCTATAGTTCTTTAAGAAAATTGATTTTGGCACCAAAATCTCATCTAGAACATGTTGAACCATATTAAAAAAGGTTGTGAAAAAGAAATTTCGTGTAGTTCCCAAACCCGTAGAATCGTATTTAAAAAAATAAATTTTCGAAAATTCCCCTGCGGGGCTTGATTCCTCCCTCACTTGCATTTACTTTCACTACCGGTACCAGTATGCGCATACATTTTTGGGGGCTTACAATCGAGTTCTTGCCCGTGGCGCTAAAATGACCCAGAATGACCCTGCAGTTACAATAACTAAACTTATGATTGGTAAATATCAGTTGGGCACCTTTAGTTATTTAAGGATTTTGTCATCTAAATCTCATCTGAAACTCGTTAAATCGCGTTAAAAAAAGGGTAATTTAAAAAAAAATCCTGCGGGGCCAGAAGGGGGCCTTCCCCCCCGCGGGTCACCAGCTTTGCATTAACTTGCCATTGCACAACTGTTCTTATATAGCATTTTCTTTTGCAAACGGAGATCGCCCCCCCCCCATGAATATGAACTGGATCCGCCCCTGGGCTTACCCTTCAAATTCTAAATAATTATATATACACGGTAGACATAATTGTACAGTATCTACGAAAAAAGAAGGTTCCTAGGGACCGTCCCCTCTATCACTCAACACTAGCGTCACTGAACACATAGATATCCTTACTAGCGTATGCTAGCGTCATTGAGTTTATAAAATGCAGGTAGTTTGCGCCTTCTTTATGTACCAGATTACCAACTATAGGCCTGGCTTAGTTTGAAAGTGTACGTAGTTGAACCATGTGTTACCGTTTAGAAAATATATATGCCTAGATGAGAGCCTATGGTCTACGGCCCAGATTAAGGGACACCCCTTAATCTGGGCCGTATTATTACGGTACCCTATATCTAGCCTAGTGTCCTGAGCGTGACAAAGAATAGGTCTAAATACCTTGATAAACGAACACGCTGTATAAACAAAACGTAAATGTACTGGCACTTTACTCCAATGCCCAGTATTTAATTGTTCCCAGGTAATATCCAACACTGACTGAATACTGAACATTGCTTGCTGATAATCGTCTTCAGAAACATTCATTCTCACAACATTTTCAGCTCGTTGCATTAAAAACTTAACAGATGATTCCACTTCAGCTGGCATTTCTAGAGATAAGTTTTTTGGTATTAAACCAATTAATTTAAGAAGTGCTTCTTCCATTTTATTGTGAAATTCAGTTTTTACTCAATTAATTGCAATGATCGACATGACTTTGAGGTTATGACAGCACAAATTTTAGCGCCCGTAACTGGCCCGCTCTTCGACCTATCACCAGACACTATGATTCAATCGGAAAGCCAACACTACAAAATGAATCTTGTGTAGAAATATAGTTTCATTATTCTCCATCTTATGATATGACGAATAATACATCTCACAATTTTAGGCTTTGATTACGTTATAGTATAGATTATCATACGATTTTCATGTCATTTCTGTCAATATCAACTTTTGATACAATTAAACTCCTGATACCCATATTTGTTAGGTTTGCCCAAGGCAATGACGTATATCCTAGGTTTTCCAAGTCTGTGTCTATGCGCACGATGTCATGCGCACGATGTCATGCGCAAACTGTCATAACAAAGATTGAGATTTGTGAGTGTTCTTGAAAAGTCGAGTTGTGAAGTAGGTTCAGTTAATATTTATTTTCAATAGTTAACAAGTGATTTAGGTGTCCGTAGTGCTCAAATTAATATAATCGATTAATGTGTAAGTAGTTACTTTCACGTTTTGTGTAAGTTTAACTCATTTCATCCTTTATTTTAAGTAATTCTAAATCCATGGTGGTAGTAATACTATCGTGGCTAAAAACATGTCCATTCTTGCACAACGTTAGTATTTTTCCGTTATTTACGGTACTTATACATTTTTACAATATCTAACTCATTGCTATTATATTTTTTAAGCTTAGTTTAGAAATGCTTAAGCTTAGAAATGTCATACCTGTAGGCTAATAAATGTGGTCAGTCTCAATTAGGAGAGAACAAAGCGCTGAGCCTACTATTTTTCAAAGGAGGCAGTCCAGACTATGGACTGTCCAAACTCTAGGCTAGATTTTTCCAACAAAGTGTAGGCTATAGGACCTAACGTAGGCCTATGCCACAAACTCAATGCCTAAGCCGCAGCCAGAGTCTCGTTTTATTTAAATAATTTAATTTCAAATCGTACATCTAATCTGAAGTGGAACTTGAAATTCTCAACTTTGATTAGGCCTAGTCCTGTAATCATTTACATTTCAATAGTAGTAGATGGTATAATGATGGTATTCTCTGGATGAAATTGTGTATCGTGGTATATTATCTGTAAACGTTACATACCTATAACATTTTTTTTAAATCAGCAATAATGCCTAATTAATAAACAACCATAAATTAAACTTCATTGAGTTCTTGCTTCAAAATAGTGGTGTGCTACTTTTTTTTGTACCGACTGTAGGGTACCTGAGTAAGCATGTTCAAACAGGTGCAGGTGCATTTATTGATAAGGATTTTGATAAACTATGCACTTCGATTATTTAGGCCCTACCCCAATTATTATATTTTTCTATATATTGAATGAATCATGGGCTACATGCATGAAAATTCAGTTGTTCAATTTTTAAATACTTGATAAAAATGATAACATTAGGCCATTGAGTTGATTAGGCTACTTAATTCATAGGGTCCTAGATCCTAGGCCTACATTAATCATTATTACAAACAAGTTATTTTATGGCCCAATTTTCACGTATACTCTAGAATTTAATTTACCGTAATTTATTTAGTGCATGTTGCAATACAGTTGATGAATTACAATACATGGAAAGCTACCTTCCAATAGATTCACAGTTCATTTTGTGATGAGATTTCATAAAAAATATTCTGTTGGTAGGGTATGACCATACAGTCATTGAGTTTGTAATCTAGTGTTGTGCCCACTAATAAATATGGTGCATAAAAAGTATCACAGTATGATATTATAACATCGGACTGATGATGCATCAAGGCCTATAATATTATCTCTGTTCGGGATGTTTTAAATCAATGTTAACCTCTTCAGCAATAAATATAAAACTGATAAGAGAAAATGAATTGCGTACCTAGCTTGACACTTGAAGATAGTGCTCTCTGAGGGTAGAATATAAGAGGCACTTCCTCGTAATAATCCCTACAGATAACTATACATTGATTATACGTTTATTTTAGGCCTTCTAGCTTATCAGGTCAGATTGTTGCATAGTCTTGTGCTACTTCTGTGCGACTAAAGATATTGAACAAACACAAGGTAGGGGATACTAGTTAAGATTTTTTGATAGATAGGCCTATCAAAACCAGTAACTGTAGACGGAGCTTATTAGGTTTCGGGACTTAGTTACGTGGAAATTTGATGAACCGGATCATATAAAAAAGATGGCCTAATTGTGCTTTTGTAGAAGTGTTCAACAAAAACTCAATGCCGTTTTGAAATGTTTTGAGCGTACGTAGTAACGTGGTTAACCGGTACCGTAGCTTTAGTAGAGTTCCAGAATTTAGCAGAATAGGTCAGAAAATTATTTTACTCTTTGGTCTGCTAGCTAGCAACTTGGGAATAATCATCAGCATCTAGCTGTCAAAGTAATGACGGAAAATCTATTTATATAGGCCTAGGGAGGTTAATAACTTTGTCCTATAACTGCAACGTAGTATTATTTTGCTTTGTACCGCAATCTTTTTATTGCTAGATTTGCTTGGTCAGCTGACGTCACAAGCTGAATTCTGGATAGGCCTAGGCATGTTAGAATCTGGCAGAATTACCAGTAGCTACCGTAACAAATATTGGAATTCCCAAGTCATGTCTAACTTGGTGCTAAATTCTAGAACACTGCTTGATTATGTACAATCTTGAGGCCGTACTCTAATAATTATGTTTTTTTTTAAGAACCGAGTAAAAACGCCGTACGTTCCTAAGTCTGGATCTCCGTGAATGCGTTGATAGCATTTTGTGATATAAGTGTGCTTAATTGTCAGTTGAATATATAAGACTGTAGGCCTACGTGATCTCTATAACTAACATTCTCCGATAAATGCCAGTAAAAAAGTTCCATCCAATCCAGCGATGACTGAGAACAATTATGGCCACGATTTGGCAGACGAAATGAGTGCTGAAAACGAAAAAGAGAAGAAAGTAAGCAAAGACGCTCGCCGCACAAAACACAAAACTCCGCACATCATCATCGAACGGCCGAATCGTAAGTCGGTCCCGACTCTCGAAACTATTGAATTGTCCGATGAACCGATAGTGCTTCGGAAGCCCACGTTGATTATGACTGCGCCGTCGATGGATGTTCCGGATGTCGAGGAGGTTGTGTTCGAAGAAGGGACAATATGTGAACGACCGACAGAATTTGAGCCGCGAATAAGGAGAGTTTCCGACGTGATCGATTCTAGCGGTGATGGGAACAGCTTGCCAAGCTCGCCGAGGTTGACAACATTCAGTGAACAGATTAGGTGAGTAGGCCAAACTTATAGATATATACAAACATAAGTCTAAATAGTGTACGGTGAACTAGGTTAATCCGAAATTTGACATTTCGAACTTGAAGTCAGTCGATGGCTGAAGGTATAGGCCTACGCATTTCAATGTTAATTGATATGGTTGATCCGAATTTCAGCTAAAAGCGTGATTTCAACTAACATTTCAACCCTGCAATCGCTTCATCATAGTTTTCAATTAAGATAATTCAAAATAGTTTGAGTGCATTCATTGATTATAAATAATCTCAATTATATTATCTCAATTATAAATAATCGCAAGTATCTCAATTATAAAGAATCTCAAGTTTCTCAATTACAAATAATGTCTACTTTAACAGCGTCCCTGGCACGCCACCGTCAGTGACAGCGTTCTTACCTGATTGGTTGTCCAAGTCGCCGCGTAAACCAGTCAACAGCTGCACCGATTCAGGGCCGGTAATCAAGATGCCAGCGCCTGATAGAACCGACGCTGCACCGATGAACAGCGAGCCATATCCTGAGGATGATGAGTACGAGAATGAGTGAGTAATACACTGTGATAATATTACAATACCTATATCCACAACATTTTTTTAAGGGGGTGCGTGCACGGTGCTCACACAAATCAAGAAATTTATCTCTACTATTTTTTTACATTTTCATAAACCAGTGTAATTGAATGAAAAGTTCACATCTCCAAGATAATTCTATGCTCTTGCATTAATGTGACATTTTATTTCTGTGAATTCAATCAGTTTTGAGATAATACGTCAATAAATTCCATCGCATTCTTTTTATTCAGTGGTGTATTATCTTGAAACTGACTGAATTCACTGAAATGAAATGTCATGTTAATTAAAGAGCATAAAATTAACTTGGAGATATGAACTTTTCATTAAAAATCGGAACAAAATGATGAATTTTGTTAATAATACAAGAACAAAGAAAAAGAGAGATGAAAGAAGATTTCAAGAAGAAGAAGATCAAGATAATATGTCTATTTTAAGAAATTTCAAGATTTTTTCTCCCCACTGTGAATGTTCAAATTGTTTTCTAACCCTGAAATAACTACCTTATTTAAGATTTGATTTGTTTGTTAAATGAGTTATCATATTTTAATTATTCTTTGGGGTGGTGAGATCGCCCTCGTGGTGCCCCGTTCAAACGATCTAATCTTTCATCCATAGCTATTAATTGGGGAACAATGATTTTGTATCAAGTTTCGATGTTATTAAAAAATATATATTATTAAACATTATTAAATTATTATTATGTGACCTGTGACAGGCCGCGCGACGTGGTTGCCTACATGCCAGTGGAGAAAGACAGTCACGAGTACAACATGTCGCACAAGCGTCGCGGCCGCGCGATAATATTCAACCACGACGAGTTCGAAGTCGCCGGGTACGGTTCGCGGCCGGGTTCCGACGTCGACGCCAAGAACCTCGAGTTGACGTTCGTCAGTCTTCACTTCGAGGTGACCGTCTACAACAACCTGGAATACGCGAGCATTATGGCGGTCATCAACAATCGTGAGTTTTGTTGCGTAGCTTCTTCCCAGGGCGTAATTACGTCATTAGTGATGATTGATCGAGTGTTGTACAAAGAACTGCCTGTCTGCGTAATTCTTCTAATGTTGTGTAAAGACCCCACCAACAGCTAGGTTATACGGGGGTACGAATGAGCGGGTGATAATGAAATAATGAAGTGAGATAGGTGAGAGGACGTTTACAAAAACCCATGCCTTATGCGCGACTCTAACCCACGCCCAACGGTGACTTCAGTCACTAATGGTAGCGATAATTAACTTGGCCACCGGGGCGGCTGCAGATAATTCGCTGCGTTAGAAAGTGAATTCGAGTTGGGTGAAGGTTTGAGGTCCGCATAAATTTTGTTATTGTTTCATCAGTTGGACTGAGATGAGTTTTTGAGTGGCTAACACAACGGGTGTTCAATTCCCGCCATGGTCGACCATCCCAACAGGGTTTCTTTTGTGGTTTCCTTCTGTCAATCAGGACAATACTAAGATGTTTTTAAGATTAAAAAGACAAATCCAAAGTATAGGAAGAGGATCTAAGATTAAAAAGACCAATCCAAAGTTAAGGTAGAGGATATACATATATGAATTGGGTAAAAGGGAAAGAGAGAACAGCAGCCTACCGAGGTTCACAAGTAGATAGGCTTACTTGTGGTGGTGTTGCAGCCGTTGATAGCACATAGAGATGAAGTAGATACACAAGATTATGACATTTCGGCTGTTGCCTTTATCACTGTAGAGTAGGTAATGAAGACTGCTTGTTCTAGTAGGTGAGTGAAGCTACTGGATATAGAGGATATACAGTAATTTGTTGGTAATGCTGTTATTGATGCAGCTGGAAATGAATTCATTTACTTTCAGTGTCAGCTTACTGACATGACAAGCTAGTCAAGTTAAGTAAGCAGCAGTGCTCCAAAGGATGGAAAGTAACAGGGTAACATAAACGAGTAAGAACGTGTGCATGAAGTGAAATTGAATAGATATGTAGGACCTGTTGCATTTTATGTCTGCCTGATATAAGAGAGTAGTTTTGAAGCATGGTTACTTGACAGACCGAATTTATTTATTAGTTCTTATTGTACTTATTATTCGGCTATGTACGACTAGTAAGTACGTTTTACATTTTCTTGGAAACATTGAGATACAGTAAAAAGGAAGCGGTAGTGACCTGCTCTTGAGGAATCATTCCAGTATTGACTTTGACAAAAGAGGGAAACCACGGAAAACCTGTGTGTTAATGGTCGACCATAGCACAAATCAAACTCCTTTATCATGAATCAGTGTAATCGCGACTGATGCACCCATGTGAGATCTGTCTATTATTTGAAGTTAAGGAACTAACTGACGAAATCGTTCTGTTTCCAGTGAAAGCTGAAGACCATTCAGACGCAGATTGCATCGTGATCGCAGTCTTATCGCACGGCATGAACGGTGGTTACGTTCTCTCGAAAGACGTGCCATATTCCGTCGAGAAGCTTTGGCTGGCGTTCAAACCAGACGTTTGCCCCACGTTGGCGGGAAAACCGAAACTGTTCTTTATACAGGTGAGTGAAACTAGATAGTATACCGTATTGTCCCGAATATAAGCCGAGGGTTTTTCTCGAAATTTTGAGTCCAAAAGTCACCCTCGGCTTATATGCGGATCTCGGCCTAAAATCGGTCAAAAACACGTTTTTCACCAAATATAATAGAGCGCACTACACATGCCTACTCTGAACAACAGAATCAACTTGAAACTGCAAAATATTGTACTAAAAACAAGATTAATAAATGTTTCATCATGAAGAAGCATCATTTTCCCATTATCTGTCATTTTTATTTGACGCGCAATAATAAACAAAGGCCCGCTCAGCTGTGACTGCCTCGTCTTGTCAGACCTTGACGAGTAGGCGGGCCATATGCCGATCGCGCGTCATCGGCACTAGCCGAGTAGACACGATCGTGAGGCCCCTCTCAACGGTTTCTCACACGCAGTTGGTCTAGCTTCCTCGCGCGCGCAATACGAAATTGACTAAATTCAAACTCAGGCGAGTGATGATTGAAGTGGAAAAGGAGATAAAACCTTCTTTTCAATTGTTGATCTAAAAGTTTGGGGGTCGGCTTATATTCGGGGTCGGCTTATATTCGGGACAATACGGTAATCGCCGTATTGTACCCATTATAAGCCGAGGGTTTTTCTCGAAATTTAGAGTCCAAAAATCATCATTCATATGCGAATCTCGGCATCAGTCAAAAATCTTTTTTGCTCATTATAATTGGGCGTACTAACTCTTTCATTTTGAATATAGTGTGTATAATGCCAATATGTTGAAACATGGTGGAATCAAAAGTTTGGAATGCTTTGTCGTGTTTTCAAAAACATATCAAACAACATCAAATGTATTGAAACATGAAGAATTATTAGAAAAACGTATATTGATGCATTTTAGATTTCATCAAGTTTATAGCAATTTATAGTATTTTTGGAACATGTCTCCCCATATTAGTCAGGATCGTCCTAGTTTTGAGTACTGACTCTCCGAGAAGGTTTCAAATGACCTTTGTCGATAATTTCCGTACTTGTTTTTGTTGGCAGGCGTGCCGCGGTGAGAAGCTGGACGCGGGCGTACACATGATGAGGAAAACGTCGCGTACGCAAACAGATTCCGCTGCCAGCGATTATAAGATTCCTCTGTTCGCTGACTTCCTTATTGCGTTCAGCACCGTCGATGGTATGTAATGACAGCAAGTCGTAATATGTTACATAATAGTGCCTAGTTGATTTTTTCAGTTCATTATGGTGATTTTCTGAAATCATTTTAGGAGCCTAAATTGAGTTATAATCTCAAGGTTCCATATTTAGGCCCACTGAATGTTTTAATGGAAAGATTGAAATCTTATTCTCTAATTTTATACAATAGTAGGCCCTACATGAAAATTTGTACATGTCTCATTTTAAATATTGATGATGGAGACAAATTATTTTCAACAGTAGACCTGTACATTGGTCATATTTTCGTATGTTCTGCCGTATATAAATACGTACCGGTACATTAGTAGTTTGAAAACTAAGGGGTTTTATAGTAGGAATGATTTTGACCGTGAAATTCTTCATTTACGAGAGAAAATTTTACTGACGGTTGGAATCGTCTCTTATTTGAAACCTTTAAAATTGTCTTTGAGCTTCATGTCTTCCAATCACAAGCAAAGTGATAAATCTAGTAATCTAGTGTCATGACTCATGAAAATGTTTTTTTTTCAAATACCTATATTGAAATTATTTCACGCAACATTCGCAACTTCAATAATATTGTCACGGTCTTGGATTTCAGCTCAGATTGGGTGTAGCTTAAAAGACCGTTGGGACCGGGGTTCGGGACCAGCCTTCTCTAACATACAGTAGGCCTACACAGTTCGACATTGAGTTTACCATATACTATTTAATGTGTACAAAAACACTTTACACTTAACTACAAGATGTTGGCAGTCTATGAAGGGTGGAACCTTGGATGTTCAGAACCCTCCCCACGGTGAAGTTAAATTAATCCCTCCCTTAATCATCATCCCCTCCTACCGGG
>OU015473.1:9141143-9165921 GCA_907164805.1 Brachyptera putata | reverse complement strand
TTTTACCCATTTTTACCAATACTATTACTATCCGCTCGTCTTACAACGCATATATGGCGTTTTCCTATTTATTTTAATGTTGCTTAACGACACCATCAACAGCTAGGTTATACGGGGGTATGAATGAGCGGGTGATAATGAAACGATGATGTGATGATGGGTGCAAAGACGTTTATAAAAACCCATGTCTTATGCGGGACTCGAACCCTCGCCCGGCTTGATTAAAGTTTCTACCGCTAGCGATGGTTGACTACGCCAAGAGGCGGTATTATAAACCTTGAAAACATCACAAACCTGAATGTAGATTTCAACGACCATATTTATTTAATTCCCTGATTTCAGACAAAACTAGAATCGTCTCAATCTCAGGAATTATAATTAATTTTTCTGTCCTCCAGAGACCGTGAGTGATGACATAGGTATTACCGATTCTGTATAGAAACATAAACAGAATCGCGTAATGTCTACGTCATCACTCAGAAAAAAGGCTGGGTCGTGGAGGACGAATAGATAAATTAATATTTTTTCAAAACTGAGATAATGATTTCAAGTTTTCCCTAAAATTAGCTAAACAAATATTGTCGTTACCTATTAAAAACAATTTTCAGATTTGTTATGTCCTTCAAATCTGTCCTTCACTCTGTGAAACTTCCATTTTGTATCGGACTGAATTGAAAAGCTCAAGATTTCACCCAAACACTATTTCATTATGAAGAATAACCAAAATTTTCAAAATTCATCCCGCTTCCCAGTCCTAACGATCATGCAATCAACTTGTCGTTACCGGCACATGCAGCGCAGTGGTTAACGCGCTCGCTTCATGTGATCCGGGAGGCGAGGGGAATTCCGAACCCAGTTCGATCCCTGCTGCCGACCATCTTTACACGGGTTTTTCATGGTTTCCCTCTGTAGTCCAGGCTAATGCTGTGACGGTTCCTACAATAAGTCGGCCATGACCGCTTCCTTCCCACTATCCTTCCCATTACCCAAGAACTCTCATCATTCCATCATCTCATTAATCATCCATCCGACGCCATTAGATCTCAGTTATCATAACAGTGCGTCGTAAAAACCCAATATATATATATATATATATATATATATATATATTAGTGATGCCTTCGGGTAACAAATTAGGAACCGGGTACCCGCCGAAATTACCCGGGTAATTTAAAAAACTAAATGAAACTAAAAACTAAAAACTATATGACAATATATCAGTTCTCGGTAAAGAATAGTACTTGGCAAGGCAACTAAATAGCGGGTGTCGGGAGAGGAATTCAGTATACTGCACGTGTGACCACAGATAACGGTAGGTGGTGCGACCAGACTTGACGAGTATTATGACAAGTTGAGGGAGGTCTGGGAAGGTAGGTGAAAAACTTATGTAGAATGCGAAGTTGAATTTCTCTCGGTAGCTTGAGTGATTTATAAAAGTTATTTTCTATATCATAGGTACTGGTTAGCACAATTACTCGGAAACTAGACGGGTACCCGGGTAACAGAATATTACCTGGGTAATGCATTACCCGTACCCGACCAGGGTACCCGAAGGCATCACTAATATATATATAACTTGTCGTTCCCAGGCTTGCGTCAGGGCCAGGACGCTATACGAGGCCTGCAATCGTTCAACGGCCAATCGTCCGATGAGGACACCAGCGGCAAGCTACACACCATAACGACGTCGCTGTTGGGATTCAGAGGGACTCTAGCCACTCTGCAGCGAGACGTGCACGTCATGGCTGCCAACATGACCAAGCTAGACAACGTTACCAAGTGAGGACGTAGAAGTGATGTATTATATATATGTGGAGATGTAGGAATTTAGCATTAATGAAATAGAATATCAAATTTAAATATTTTACACGAATATATATTTTTAGTATTATTTACGATTCGTGGTATTTCACTATTTTTCACTACAAATGTCTTTTTCAGAGTATTTAGCTACATTCAGCTATTTAGTGAAAATGCGCACGATTTTGAAGATACTGAGCTGGATCCGTTACTTAAAACATTGTTTTTGAAAAGTGTGTTCAAATATGAAATCAACTTGAGAAACCAATGGTTTAGTTGATTTCTTTCATTGATCAGCAGTGTCGTTTGTCCCATTATTACGCTTCACAATGCATGTTGAAAAGATTCGGATTCGGTTGGAAATAGAAAACATGGATTCGCAGACTCCTAATAGCTTTCACTCTGTCTCCTTGCTCGTTTATCCACTAAAATATGTTGCTTTCCAATTGGAAAAACTTTTCCGAAACACAAATCTCTCTTCCAGGTCGATGTCGGCTCTGCGAGGTCAGCTGGTGACCAAGCAGCACTTCACGACCGCGATGGTCGACTTGAGGCGTCAGTCGTCGCGTCCAGCGTTCGCTCTACCGCCGACCCAATGTCCGACGCGACCCGGGGTCGACGAACGCCTGCCCGACGACTGTTGGGCCATTCAGGCGGGCGGAGCCAATCGCTCGGGGATCTACCGGATACACCCGCCGGGCGCATCCAACCCGTTCTACGTTCACTGCCAGCTGGAGACGAGGGGGGGCGGTTGGACGGTAGGGGAACTGTGTAGTTGAGCATCGTTTTTCGAGTTTCGAAGTTCATAATGTCGAATGAGGAAATCTTAATTAGATTGTTTAGACAGGTTAGGATGTAGGGTGTCTTGTATTCAAGGGGGGGGGGGGGGGGAAACGGTAGGGGAATTGTGTCGAATGGGTAAATCTTAATTGGATTGTTTACACAGGTTAGAATGTAGGGTGTCTTTTGTTCAAGGAGGGGCGGGGGGGGGGGGGAGGCGGCGGTAGAAGAACTGTGTTTGTAATGTCGAACGGGGAAATCTCAATAGACCCTTTTCAGAATTCAATGCGCAGGCGTTTACTGGCTTCTAGTAGCCGAGATCGCTGGTATTGCATTCTGGATGTTTTAGTACTGTTGAAAAGTCGGTCCGCTCATCCACACGGTTGAAGGCAAAAGACCGAGATATATTACTTGCATTATCTCTCATTTTACTCTCTTAATCTCTTTTAATCTCTTAGAATATAGTAAACATATTATTATTGTCACTACCATCATTTTGTGAATAAATACATTCACGGTAACGCACAATAATATATATCATTTGTGCTAAATAGCATTGGCAGCATAGGACTTTCAAACGCGCGTACCTACATTCCATTCTGGTTCAAATGTCGCCACCAGATGGGTCTGTTCATATTGAAAAGGGTCTATTAGATTGAATGTTTAGACAGGTAAGTATGTAGGGTGTCTTCAATTCAAGAGGGTATGGTAGGGAAACTGTGTAGTTGAGCATCACCTTCAAGTTTTGAAGTTCATAATGTCTAATGGAGTAATCAATATTAGAATGTTTGGACAGTGAGTTGTACAGGCATTGAAGGGGGTTGTTTTAGACATAAAATCAATTGTTTTGCAATACTTTGGGGTAGTAAGATCTGTGGTGCCCAATCTGAAAGATTCTTTCTTGTCATCCTTAGGCCTTATCAAGGACAAAACTAGTACCTTGAGTATAAAAAAAATACTTGAGCCAACCTTCAACCTAGAAATGTCGTCACGTAGTAAACATAATTGGTATTTTGTTCTCGAATCTAGAGCCTATAGCCATCATAAATTCATAGGCGTTCAAAATATATTAATCTTTGTCCGTTGATTTGTTCTGAGGTTTTGATTGAATTATAACATTAGAATTTCTTTATTATTTTTTACATAAAACCTCTTTGGAACCAATACCAAGTCCATCCTATTTCATATTAGATGTACTGTATATAACAAACAAACAAGAAAACAAAACAGAGACAAAGCTCCATAAGTGGGATGGAGGTCTACGCTATCTCGGTATCAAGTTTTACGCTTAAAAAAAATTAATACATGAATACACACTAATAAACTTGTACGTGATGACAATAATTAGGTTCGAAAACGTTCCGCGGTTAAAAGAACACGTATATATTCCCAACAGGTATTGCAGCATCGGAACGAAGGGGCGGTGGAATTCTACCGCAGTTGGCAAGACTTCAAGCACGGGTTCGGTAACCTGGCCGGAGAGTTCTGGCTCGGCCTCGAGAAAATACATCTTCTCACCAACTACAAGGTACGTACGGAAGGAACTATTGAGCACTTAGGTTCTCGCGAATGTATTTGATTCTTTATGTCAATCATACATTTAAAGTTACATCTAATAAAATGAAATACTTTTAAATTAAACTTTGAGAACGTTTGTATTAACCTTTTAACTGCTACACACGCGTATCCGCGTTTTAGCCCGCCGTGCCCACCGTGCTACGCACGCGTATCCGCGATTTGAATACCGCGCTTTACTGTTCATTTTCTACTGGCCGGCAAACTTCAGTTATCTACCTTATGTTTTTTTTGTGCGTTGCGCAATCTATTGGCCGAACATATGTACTGCTTGAGAACAACGTCGACTTTCGATATATTTCATAAGTAGTAGCGTTTATTCAGACGAAAGTTTTGTCAACGACTCAAACGTCAAACTATGATTCCAAGTCGAGTGAAAATGGCTAATGTTGGCGGGCTGGCTTGGCGAAATAATGTGCTTTCTCCAACCGATATTGAGGAACTCATCATTTCTGTGATACCATCGAAAAATTATGGGAAAATGATCATAAATGTAGTAACTGGAACTATTTGTACAAACTATTGTATTTTCGAAAAAAAAAACTCAGCACAGGGGGTACAGCTGGTGTCAGAAAACTCAGCAGTTAAAAGGTTAAACAATAAAAAAATCTACATTCAAAACCGTCATATATTGGAAATAATGTCCTGCAAATATTACATGTAAATTATTATTGACATTTTTTCGAACATTTTCAACTAATTCCGTAACATCTGACATAGCATTATCATCAAAAATGTTTCATTCGAAAACATGATTAGAACGGGAAAAGAAACGCTACAATGCTTTTGTAATCATATTGATCGCGTCGAGCTAGGTTATGAAATCACTACCCTATCTAGCAAGCCGGGTTATTTTCCGGTTTCCAATACATACACGTATGTCGTACTCTATTGGCGAAAAAAAATCATACTCAATCTAACTCCTAGATGTCAGTACAAGTCCCATGTCAATATGACGTACCGGTACCGGTAACGCTGTCGAGATATGTCGAGATATGTCGAGATATGTCGAGAATGCAACGTATTTAATACTGTGTCAAGACTTAGGACTTGTGTCAGGAATAAAGTGTCAGGACATGTACATGCGTACACGGCCATCAATTGGTTAATAGTTCAAACACACGCAATAACGTAAACACTTCCATCAGGTGAACGAGCTACTAATCGAACTTCAAGACTTCAACGACCAGACCGCACACGCTTATTACGCTGCCTTCGCGGTCGGCTCTGAGGTCGAAGGTTACCCGATCGCGTTCCTCGGTTCTTACGACGGTGACGCGGGCGACTCACTCTCCTACCACGCGGGCCACAAGTTCTCCACGTTCGACCTTGACAACGACGCGTGGCCCGACGGCAACTGTGCCGAGACGCACACGGGCGGATGGTGGTACAACGGTTGCGACAACTCCAACCTCAACGGTCGTTACCTCAACGGCGACTTGCCGTCGCAGTACGAGTATCAAGGTACGAGTGAAATATATCGTTTTGTCCATCGTACATTACTAGATTCTAGAAAAATTATCTTTCCTCTATAATCGTTTCGTCTCTAGCATACTACTAGATTTTATTAATATTATCTTCCCTCTTACATTGTTTTGTCTTTCGCATACTACTAGATTCTAAAAATATCATCTTCCCTCTTATAATAGGGCCACTTATAATAGCCACTTGACAAGAAATAGGACTAACCTACACGTGCAAAAACATAATTCATCCCTACTAACAAGCAGCTCTCATTATGCAGCACCTAAATTATATATAATCACTTGCCTAAGACATTCTTAATCAATCATCACGCCCAGCTTTTAAATGTAGGCTAAATTGAATGAATTTTCAATATACAATACCATATTAATGTTATTACACCCTAAACTGTAAATGCTTACGGTACTCAACAGAAACCATTCCAATTTAGATTTAGAAACCGGAATTTCAGATTTCAGAATTTCAGACCAGATTTAGATTAAGAATTCCAATTTAGAAACCATTATTTAGAACATTCCAATAGAAACTATTTTTAATTTCAATTATCTTCGAATATTATATCATTGACATGTCAAATATTTTACAATGTAAAATCAAATAATTGACAATTAGCCATATTATTATTATTATAATAGGCCTAATAGGCCTAATTATAATACAGGCCTGTATATTAAAATTATGATTATAAAAATTGTTTATAGACTAATCATGTGTTCCTCTCCACGGAAATCTTTGGTAAAAGGAGGAAGATTTATTCGATTTGAAGAGAAAACTGTTTTCATTCATGATATAAAACCGATTTTTGTTTAAGTCGATCATTTTATTTTTCATCCCACAAATAAGCTTTTTTGGCTTTGTGAAGAGCGTGTTAATTAATCTTGTATGTATGTACTATATAAATATTATAAAAATGGAAAAAAAAAATTGTTTTCTCTCATATTACTACTAGGCCTAGATTTTAAAAATATTATCTTCCCTCTAAAACGTTCATAACTAATTTATCTTGACCTTCAGGCATGTACTGGTACGACTGGCACGGTCCCCACTACTCGCTGCAAGGTTCTCGCATCTCCGTGCGGCCGCAACAGTCAAGGCCGCCGCCCGACTTGAAAACCACGACGACGAAGAAGGCCGACAAGATGCAAGAAGACAAGAACAAAGCTCGCGGGGTGAGAACGACGACCGAGAAGGTCAAGAGTCGCGAAGATTCGACAGAATCGTCAGGTTTTACGGTGGTGGAAGATGCGGATTAATATTAATAACTCATCGATAACTTTGATAGCCTAATACCACCATAGGCGTGCACAGCCCAAATCATTATTGTGAGGGTATACTACGAATAATTATAATGGAAGATGGCATACAGTTATGATATAAAGTTCACCATCTGCTTAAACGAATAGTATATATATTCGGGGGGGGGGGGGGGGGGGGGGGGGGGTTGGGGGGCTTGCCCCCCAATGTCAGTCCTACAGGATTTTTTTTCATTTACTTGATTTGGAAACAGTTTCGTAGGATCTAGAAGTAACTCCAGGGCCGGCTCGTGATGTTTTTGCGCCCTGAGCAACATATGAGTAGATTTTATAAATTCGAGGGCGAAGCTTGAGATGATACGCGACCCTAGTTCGCCGATCGCGATAAGAGAATTGGACACTTATAATAATCGACATCAAAAGTTAAGTTTATTCAACTGTTGTATTTACGAATGACAAATATATAATATGTAAAATTAACAGAATGTGTAAACAAAAACAGTATAAAGACCCGCTCATTCGTACCCCCGTATAACCTAGCTGTTGGTGGGGTCGTTAAGCAGCGTTACAAAAAAAAAGACGTTTCGACTCACCGATCTTGATGCCTCGTTGCCATCCGAACGTGACCGACCGCAGCTTGATGTGTATCTTGTCCTCGCACTCTACGTCCGTGACCGAGCCAATCAGATCGTTGGCACGCAGCCGCGTCTCTAGCTCCCGTTCCAGGCTGGACACCGCGTTCAGCACGCGATCGTGACGCGTTACCGCTGCGGACAATAGATACGGTACACGTCAAGGCGCTAACTGCCAGTTAGGGCTTGTTTGATATGAGGCTTGCGATTTCTTTCGTAGTTTACCTCTGTCGTTCAGGTCAATACTGGGATGGTTCCTTAACAACAGACCATGACCGACTCCTTCCCACTATCCAAAAAACACCTAATAAAATAATCTTTCACCTCATCATCCCGTCATCTCATATTTAACTTAGTACAGGAACATTATAACCTTACACTTTACAAAAAATTAACAAAACATGCAAGCATCTCATTGTACAATGCTCTTCCAGACAACATCAAGTCTATAGTTAACATAAATACATTTAAAATTACAATTAAAGAAATTTTACTGACTAATGCTTTTTATTCTAGTTCTTCTTTCAAGTTTCTTTTCTAGTTTGTCACATAGGAAGGATCATTTTGATTAACTGTTATAATTAATTTTTATTCTGTGGATACAAATATGTATCATTATTTATACTGGCAATGTTTTTATTAGGCCTATTATGTTTACTGACAATGTTTACTCAAACTACCAATTATTCTCTTATTATTACTAAGAAGAGAGAGCACATTTCAATGTCAAATTCATTTGATTTTATGAAATGAAGAATTATTATTATTATTATCATTATTATTATATCATTCACCGACACCAATAGAGCATAGTCATCAGCACAATACGTCGTTAAAACCCAATATAAATATACAGTGAAACCTCTATCCATCGTTTTTCGAGGGAACAGGAAAATAAAACCATCGATGCAGGAAAACATTCCATCCAAGAAGATTTAACATCGATCATATAGGAGTGGGATGGGAAATAATGCATGATACAAGCAGGAAAACGATGGATCCGGGAACAATGCATCGAGGTTCCACTGTAGTACAAAAATAAACCAACGTCCTCACCTAATACCGGCACGGCGATCGTCTCCGCAGTGAATCCGTCCACCACGTTGTCATCCAGGACCACGTTCCCGGACGGCGTCCTCCTGTGCCCGAGTCCAGACCCCGACCGGGACGTCTTGAACTTGGCGCGGTGCGGGAGGGGGGAGCGGGGGTAGTCGACCGACGGCCGGGGGCTGGGCGGGAGGGGGGAGGGGGGGTCGGGCGTGGTGGGGGGCTGGCCGACCACGTGCGAGATGCACTGGTCCATCGTGCTCTTCAGCTCCTGTTCAAATAGAGAGATAGATGATATTATTACGTTGAAAAATCAAGTTTCATAAACTGTGTTCGTGTTTAAGATCATCAATAATATCGATTCGATAATAGATATGGAAATTGATTAGAATAATAGATATTATTTCCGAGTTTCGTTATCGATATTATTGTAAATTCAATAATATCATAACGAAATTCTGTTACCGACCAAACCAACTTCTACTACCAAATGGAGGAAATTATTTATAGTCGACTAGATAATGCAAATTGTATAGGGGCCCTAAAGATTATCGATAATGAATTATTATCTATTTTGACCACTATTTTCAGGCCTAGGTCCTGTTCGGAAGTATAGCCAGAATTAGAATGTATATATATACGTAAAAGATGATACTTGACTATTAAACACAAAACAAAACAAACGTAAAAATATTGAAGATAAAAAAACTTGAACCATTTAAAATCATCCAACAAAACATGACTAGAAATTTGAGAAATTTAAAACTATCCAAGTAAGCCTACAGATTGGAAATGGTTAAAAAAAAAGGTTAGAAAAAAATCAAGAGAAGTTGAAAGTATAGGCCTGTTGTAGAAATAAGTACCAACCGTATGGATGTAGAAATAGTTTGGCCATCTCCTCTACTTCCTACTGAATACGGCATTGTGAATTTTTATTATTTTCTCACATCTTATCTAAAGCACATAATTGTATAAAAGTCTCGACCAATCACCTCAAACTCTTCGTCGGAGAGGAAGTTGGTGTGGTGTGGCTCGCTGACGGTCATGAGAAAGTCCAGTCCCTGATTGGCCCATCTCGGTCGTATGCCCCGCCCCCTTTCGCAGCGACTCTTCACGAAGTTCATCCAGAGCTTGGCGAACGAGATCAGGCAACGGGACAGCTTCTCGCGGGATTCGCCCGTCACAAGCCGGAATACTTCCTTGTGGTACTGGAACAACGTACGGGAATTAGGGATGAATTATGGGAGCAATGTAAGTGATTAGGGCCGCATTATTTTACGTTGTGACCGTTGTAAGCGATCACTTGACCTCACGTCCGTGAGTCAAATTCCATAGTTGAGGTGACCATCAACGTAAGTTCTTTGAGGCCCGGTACAAAACTAATATTAGACGAAATTCATTCTTGGGACAGACCACTAGACTCTGGAATGACTTGTCCTAAGATAAGATGAATGAATTTCCCAAGGATATGTTTTCCTTCAATAAAACTAGGAAAACGCCATACATGCATTGTTAGACGAGCGAATAGTAATGGTATGGGTGAAAATGGGTAAAAACTGCTTCGAGTGGTACCAAATTAGCACAATTTATGTTTTCTCTTCAATATGGCTGACCATATCAAGCTGAAAATTTCCAGAAATGTGTATCAAAATGTAGGCCTAATTCAATTTCACGCAAAATTTCATTTTTTGGAAAATAAAAATATTTTCTTTTTTTCCGCTGTGTTATTCTAATGGGTAGGCCAATTTTTTAAATTTCTAAAATTCATAAAAGAAAAGTTACCACCCGATAATGCCACAAAACTATAGGCCTAGGCCTACAGATCCAAGTTGGATAAGGAACCATATTGAAAAAAAGTTTGAAGTTGATAACTGTAGCCGTTTGACCTGTGGAGAACCGAAAAAAAAACATAAAAAAAAATATATAAATAAAAACGAACACAATTTTTTTCAGTAGACCTATGTCAAATTGAATCCTCGCTAAAGCTCCTCTAATAATATGTGTTTTATGGTCAACACCTCATTACATGTGTCGCCTTCTATTATACAATAATTTAAAACACTATTCAAACAGTGGTGCCAACCTCGAAGCCGAACTTGTACGCTTGATGCAGAATCTCGCGGCACCGCCCGTTCAAGGCCGCCTTGTCCATCTCGTCGATCTCCGTCCAGTCTTGACACTCGCACATCTGTTCCACGTCTCGTATCGTGTTCGCGATCGAGTAGCACAGTTGCAACGCCTCCATCTCAACAAAAACAACAACAATATCATTAAGCACGTCATCTCAACAAAAACAACAACAATATTGTCAAGCATGCCATCACACACTCTCACGCTTTTTTCACTCACAGCCCTCTTCATCTTTGCACAACTATTTATAATAAACAAGCCACACATGTAACCAGCCTTACCAAACTTTCATCTTTTAAATACAACCTGAAATCTTTTCTACTTCAGAACCCATTCTATGACCTCAATGAATTTCTGACTTCAAAGTCACACTAGTCAACCATCCCATCATCTTACATGTATTATCTATCTTTTTCAATTATCTCTTTCTGTTCACTTATCTCTTTCTATTCACTCATTTTCATTTCTAGTTTCAAGTATTTTCTATATTTGTATCATGTACAAATCTTTGAGAAAAAATAAACATAAATAAACATCTCAACAAAAACATCAACAATATCGTCGAGTATGCCATCTCATTAATCTTCCATCCAACGCTATTAGATCTCAGTTATCGTAACAGTGCGTCGTTAAACCCGATTAAAAAAAATAAAAAACTACAAGAACTTGACCTGTCGCTTGTTCACATAACACTATAAACGTAACGTAAAAATGATCATAAATGTCATAAACGTTGATCTTATTTTGACTTACTTTCAGTTGTTGTATCGATTCGGCGATGAGACAATTGCACGCCAACTGCTTGTTGTAAACGGGATCATCTTCCAGATCTTTACGCAACGTCTTCGCAAAGGCAACGGCCTTCAACGATCGGCAACGAGCAACGTTGAACAAGCTTTGAAGGTCGCGGCACACCGACAACATACAATAATACCTGCCAAAAGACAGAACACTGTATTTGTAAAACTCTACCAAAAATCAAAATTTTCAACTGAAGGAATTTTTTGTTTCAATAGGCCTGAACATTATTAATTTGTATTAATGAACATTGGGCGTAATAATTTGTATACCTACTAGCACACGACTCACATATTTTTATTAATCAAAAATTTAGCAGAGCCCGATTGATATAAATTTGGAGCAACAATTATTTTTTATAGGGTTGTGCGAGCACAGCTTTTAGAATTCCAGCGAATTTGACTTATTTTCGAGCAAGACTCGAGTAAGTTCGAGCACAATTTTAGTTCGAGCGATTGAATTTGATTCAAAATCAAATGAAAAAATACGCAAACAAAATATTTTCATAAATTTCAGACACTGTAGATGATAGGAAGATAACAAATTTTGTCCTAAAAGTTCGAGACCTGAAAGTATTTCGAGGGTTGAAATTTCAATTTGAGAAATCATATTTTCTGTCAAGTTTGAGTCTTGATCTCGACTCGATCACGATAGAGAATTTCGAGACTCGCACAGACCTATATTTTTTAATGTTGAGAGCGCGACTTGATCAATATTTCAAAGGACCACTAATCTAATGCTACACAAATCTATATTAGTAGGCCTACATCTGATACAGTAAAACATACATGCATAATCTAATATACGTAGGCCAACCATCTTCTCATCATTCAACTCATCATTCTCAGCGTTCCGACGTCAAGAAGCCCAATGCTTGGTTTTAGAACTCACATCTAAAAGATTTTAAAGCTCCAATGCCAACGTTAAAATTAGGGTTGCCAGTTGATATTCGATATATCGATATGTATCGATAATCACTTGTTTGATATGATAATCGAATGTGTTTTTAGTATCAATATATCGATATAATCGATTAAATCAATAATCAACGTGTATTTCATCATTTTTATATGATTGTTTAGTGTTTACTTCAAAAATTATCCACTGAAAGAGTGAGGCGGGAACATTTCTGTAACTTGATTGGTGGACAGTCTTGGTGTTCAAAGTGAACTGCTTGTCAATGACTTCAATGTTGGAAGTGGTGTGATTTACGGTGGTAGGAAAGGGAAGAGAGGAAGGGGAAGCTGACACCACTATAATAACTCTATGGGTCACATGCTATTCAAATTGATAATTGGAATGCTCAATGGTAATGGTAATCGATAAATGGTAGTCAATGGTAATCGATATAATCGATTATCAATCACTTCAAGTTGATTATCGATACTCATCTGAAATGTTGATTATTTTTCTAGTTGATTATTATCATGAAAATCATATCAAAGGGCAACCCTAGTTAAAATAGTTCAGACGGAAGCATTGGAATGCCTCGTGTGAACTGGCTATAAGGATACTTACTTGGGCGACGACTCTTCGTCGGACAGCTCGCACGTCTCCATGTTATTGGCGAGCTGGTCAATGGAAGCGCTCAGGAAGTCACCGACTGCGGTCAGCATGCTGCTCGCCATGCGACTGGAACCGACGGTTACGGACCGTTAATCGTGGCAAACATTTACAGTCGACTCACTGAGAGAATAGGATTTCTACCGTGGCGCATCCTAGTATCACTTTACTGCACTGAATAATTTTCAACATGACAACATTAAAATCAGCTAAGTATGTTACACACTAATAGCGGCTCTTTTTGATTTTTAAATTCAATAGATATGGTGTTTTTTGTATTCTTTCAGATCAACTTGGCAAAACAAATTTATGAATTCAAATTAAAGGTATTTGGGTTGCATGAAAAAACATTATTTTTAGCAGATTCCGATGGAAACATTGCTTGTTCACGAACCTGTAGGCCTATGGTTAACAGAACCACCAACCATCTTACAGAAAAAGGATGAAACACACTTAAAACATACCCGTATTTTCACTGTTTCTCTCGCTTAAGTGCACAGGATACATTTCATATTTCAAATATATTCATATTCAATCATTGTAATTATTAAAAACAACCTATAACGAGTGTATTTGAAAAATATCTAATTTTTCTATATCGATGAAGTTTTCCTGTGGTGGCTGCACGAATCCTATTCTCTCAGTGTGTCGACTGCTAGAGTGTTGAAAATTCAAAGTAGGACTGTATTTCAATGTTTAAATTGGCCCTGGTTGAAAGCTGCTTTCAACAAATGTATACAAATATTAGGCCTCAAAAAATCCGAGAAAAATGAAAAATTGGAGATTACTTTCTGAACACGTACGCTAGAGCTAATTCATGAAATAATCAACTGAAACATTTAGAATTTGGGTAAAAATAAAATCGATTTTGTAAAAATTATAGGTGGACTCTAGCCTACACATTTATACGCCTATAGGCCTACATCCAATTATATAGACGTACTTAAATTTCACACTTAATTTCTAGAAATAGTAACAGGCATGCATACAAAAGAAAACCATATTGGAATAAGATGAAAAATAGATGGAACTAATATAGGCCTACATTTTATTTATTTAGCCCCTACATTATTTTAAATTAGAAACATAGGCCTACTAATATTTGAAATTTTTAAATACTCTTAATACTGTCATTTGTTATATAGTGAAACCTCTATCCATCGTTTTTCAAGGGACCAGGAAAATAAAACCATCCATGCAGGAAAACGATCCATCCAGGAAAATTTAACATCGATTATATGGGAGTGGGGTGAGAAAAAATGAATGATACAAGCAGGAAAACGATGGATCTGGGAACGATGCATAGAGCTTTCACTGTATATCCTGTTGACAGGTTATGAGGTTAGGTTAGATTTATTTGAATTATTATAGATATTATAGATTATTATAGATATTATAGATTATAGATACATCTATATGAGAGATCTATAGCCTTACAATTGAGGAACAATGATTTTCTATCAAGTTTCAATATTTAAAAAATATATATATACGGTAGGCCAATTCAGAATTACGGTATATCAGAATTAGGACTGTGCGGGCAGAGCTTTTTGAATTTGAGTGAGTTTCAAGCAAGTTTCACTTATTTTCAAGCGATACTCGAAGAAAATTAGAAAAACACTACTTTTTCACAAGTTTCAGACACTGTATTTTCAATATCAATCTATTGAATGATAAAAAGACAACTTGTTTATCCTTCTGCCCTCGCTCGCTTGCTCGAAACAATTCGAGACCTGAACATGAAATTTCGATGTGGCCAAAAATATTTTCGATCGAGTTTGAGTCTTGATCTCGACTCGATCTCGATCGAAAATTTCGAGACTCGCACAGCCCCAATCAGAATGCATATTATTATTGAAACTCTTGCAATTGCACATAAATGCGCGGTGACAAGTTCCCTATCTATCCTATCCTATCGCCTCACTAACCTTCTGACGGAATAGCTTCAACCCTATTTCATCCCCCTCAAATATACTTCTACTAAGCCCATTCCAATTCCTACCTGTCCTATTCAAGAGAGAGAATTGCCGACATCTAATGTAGCCCCCTTTATAACTACCGCTCTATCATGACTTGCCTACCCCCGTACCCTAACTCATTCCTTTCAATCAGCCTATTCAACTCCCCCCAGCCCCCTTCTCCTTTCTCCGTATTTCCAATTTCAGCTCTGCACCTCCCAAATGGGCCTCAATTTCCTCCTCAAAATCCGTCCTCACCAGAAACTGATTCCCGCCAAACACTCCCCGTCCTTGATCTGCGGACACGTCGCCCTGACGAACGCCCACTCCTCCTCGAGCAGGTGTTTCCGGAACGACTCCTGCTGGACCATCTGGATCCACTGGAGCAGGTACCCGAGGTAGACTTCGAGCATCGCTCGTACGCTCAGCTCGAACTCGGAAACGCCCAGCTCGAACTGAGCGAGCGCCGCACGGTCAACGTCCCACAGGACGGTCCGGATCAGCTGGAGGTAGCGCTCGCGGTGCAGTATCGAGATGTCCAGACCCTCTTTCAGTTCCCGCATCAGCTGTGAACACGAGGATACGTGAAGGCATTTCAACAATTTTTTTTTCGTTTTCTTTTTTTTTTTCTTAGGGGCCTATGTTGCTTTACGACCCACCAACAGCTAGGTTATACGGGGGTACGAATGAGCGGATGATAATGAAACAAAGTGATGATAGGTGAAAGGACGTTCACAAAAAACCCATGCCTTATGCGGGACTCGAACCCACGCCCTATGGTCACTTCTGTTACTACCGCTAGCGATAATTGACTTAGCCACCGGGGCGGCTCGATTTACCGGTATTCATTTATATAACACACTTACGAGTGCCTTTTGGCGGTGGCAAGTTTTACATTCACACTTAGACGTAATACCTACAACTATAATTTCATTCATTACTTAAAATTATTCTCTTCCTGAATTCCTTCCCTTTCTGGCCATTTTTTTTGATTGATTATAGATTGATTATTGTTTGCTTCAAGGCCCGATTTCATGGCTCGCGGAACGCGGTGGCGATTAAAAAAATCGCCTGCCGCCTGCGCTGTTCAAAGAGTTGCGTTTCTTCTCATCCAATTCGAGATTTCATTCATTTATTTAAATATATAATTCGAGTTCAATTCAGGCGTTGAAGTGATTCTCAGCATCGTACTTATGTGGCACGCAAATACAATAATAATGAATATTTGAAATGTACTAATTTAGATGTTATATTTCTACATAACCTCACTTCTTGTATGTGTGAGGGAATTGAACCGCGGCGTTTTATTTCCTACGTTGAAATTATTCCATCTCTCGCGGCAGCGAGCAACAGGTTCAAGCGGCAGAATTCACGGCTTTCTGGTTGGCCAGAAAAAAAATGCCTGCCGCGAGCCATGAAAACGGACCTTTAAGAGTCCATGGGAGTCGATTTAGCGGAATATCATTTTTTTGGTGATAACTTTTGAACGGTATGAGATATCGAAATTCTAAAAACAAGGGAACATAATTCTCAATAGGACTACCTTCCAGATGGTGTAGGTGATAACTATTTATCTCGTGTCGCATAATTGTCAGGCGTATACAGTTAGAAAAGATTGTATTTTTGTAAAAAAAACGAAACTAGGTTTTAATCTCAACACAAAAAACAAGAAACATTCGATTTATTTATTATTGTTTCTATAGAGTGTAATACACTGTATACAGGTAGTGAGAATAGAGCAGGAGCCCCGAACAACATGTGCCTCACTACCTGCATAATAATATAAATTACACAATTACAAATCACGAATTAGATCAGTAAAAAAAATATTAATAACAAAATAACAATAACAAATGAATTGAAAATTAAAATAACTAAATATGAAATACAAATGCCTGACATAATGCATAATCTGAAATATATAAAGTTTAAAGTATCTAATTGAGTAAAAATGTTCCAAGTTGTCTACGAAATATATCAAAAAAATCATTTGTTCTTAAATTGTCAGGTAAAGATTTATAAAAAGCGACAGACCGAAAATAGAACCCTCTTTGATATTACGTGGTCGTGGCCATGGAGCCAAACCGAGTCCTAGCTCGTACCTGTCTTATGCTGAGCACCGACGGTTGGTTCGGTTTCTGCTCGAGCCTCATCCGTAAGAACTCGTGGATCACGTCGAGCGGTATCCTCGACAGGAACAGGAACGCGGAACGATAAGACGGCAGACCGAGAGCCTGCGTTTCCGAACTCCAATAACCGTAACGTCTCATTTCTTCCGATTCCACTTCGTTGATAGATGGCAACTGGAGGCCTGGAAATGAAATGCAGAGTGTTTACTTCAAATTACAGTAAACCATATTCAATTTGAAATTGAAAGTAATCAATCAATTTAGCAGTCTTGTGCTATTACGTAGTAACTTTGTAGAAGGCCTACATGTTACAATATTACATACCGGTAGGCCTAATTATAATAGAAAAATAAAATTGTTATTACAATATAAAAATAATATTAGGGCCTACCTATGAAATAGCAATGGGCCTACGAACAGAATTTCACTCATGAATAATTTAAATAGTTTACATTTACTAATTCTTCAATCTATTGATATTCTCCCTTCTCTCTTAAACCCGTTCAAGTTGTTACAATTTTCATTCTTTGGCATTTTATCATAAATTCTTGTCATTATAAAAAAACATTATTCGGACTTGAAATCAATAGACCCAAAAATACACATTTTGAGTTACGTATAAAAGTTTGAATAGTAAAAATATTCACCATCGAGCTTGTAGGTCAAAACTCTTTACGGACCAGAAACATTGTTTGAAATACAGCTAAATTTGAAATTTCCGAGTTGAATTAACGAGGATAGGCCTACACTGTAATAGAAAAAGCAACATGTGTACAAAGTTTGTATTATTTATACAATGACCAGTAGGGCCTGACCACGAATCAATTAATGTAGTTGAATTTGTGATAATTCTTATTACAAAAAAAAAAAAAAAAAATACAAAAAATCATAGTTTCTGGAACTAAGATAATTTCTAGTTTTCTCTAAAATTGGGAAAATGAATATTGTCATTATTCACTGAAATATAGTTTCAGGGTTGTGATGCCCTTGAAAGAAATACCAAATTTGAACATTTACGTAGCCTGCTTACAGGCCTATAATAAGTAACGATCACCAACGTAAATATAGTTTTATGTATTAAATAACTAAATAGCGATCTTACCATCAACTGTGAGTGGAGTGTTGTCTGTTTCGCTGTTTGTTTCCGTTGGCTCGTTGCCGTTGCTTTGCTTGGGTTTCTCTAGCGTGATCATTGACTTCATTAATACCCTTGTGTGAAGACTTTCTAAGAAGGCCAACGCCTTACGTAACCCTCTCGTTTTCAATACCTAGACAAGAAAAAACAAGATTTTACTAATACGGTGAAACCTCTGTCCATTGTTTTACAAGGGACCATGCCACCCTAGGTAGCTCAGTCAGCTGAGGCATCGATTTAGAACTGAAGACACCGTTGGGCGTGGGTTCGAGTCCCGCATAAGGCATGGGTTTTTGTAAACATCCTATCACTCATTATCACTTCATAGTTTCATGATCACCTGCTCACTCGTACCCCCGTATAACCTAGCTGTTGGTGGGGTCGTTAAGCAAACAATAATCATCATCATCAAGGAAGCGGTCATGGTCGACTTATTGTAGGAACCATCCCGGCATTAGCCTGGACTACAAAGGAAAACCATGAAAAACACCTGTAAAGATGGACGGCGGCGGGATTCAAAATTCCCCTTGCCTCCCAGATCACATGAAGCGAGCGCGTTAACCACTGCGCTGCATTTGCCGGTCCCCCCATGGACTCGTAAGTCAGAATTCCCCCCGCCTCCCGGATCACACGAAGCGAGCGCGTTAACCACTGCGCTGCATGTGCCGATGTATATTCTCTCATTACCTCTTCGATATATTTCCTGTAAGGATTCTTCTCGCTCGAACACTTTGACACCGTCGGTCCCGAACTAGCCGCCGTCTTGGCGTTGTACATCTCCTTGAGCCGGTCATGCATCTCGGAGTCGTGCGAGGAGGTCGTGCCGTGCGACCCATTGGAGTTGTTCGAGTCGGACGGACTGCTGCTGTCCATGTCGAACTGTACCGTGCGTTTGGCGTTGTTCGAAGTGCGTTTCTCTTCCACCGAGCTGCTCCTGAAACGCACGAGCAAGGGAAGGTATTGAGTGTGGTTTTATGGCGCTACAACAACCAGGTTATTGGCCTAAAGGTCTGTTCTCATGACTCGCGGTAGGTGAGGAAGCCTAGTTGCCTAGTTGAGGAAAAAGGAAACGCTAACACGCTGAAAACGCTGAAAAAATAACAATGCTAGGCCTAGTAGAAAAGACAAATAAATAATGCACGCTGTGAACTAGTATATTTTATCTATATACAATTTATATTGCGACAACACACTTGAAAAACATCCATCAATTATAGATAGGGGCCTAATAACTCGATCAACATGATGAATAAATAAAAAATTATCACAGAAGGATGGTTTCCCTTTGTAGTCCAGGCTAATGCCGGGATGGTTCCTACAATAAGTCGGCCATGACCGCTTCCTTCCCACTATTCTTCCCATTACCCAAGAACCTTCATCTCATCATCCCATCATCTCATTAATCATCCATCCGACGCCATTAGATCTGCGTCATCATAACAGTGCGACGTTAAACCCAATAGGCCTATATGGAAAAAAAAAGGAATCGATTCTCTATTTCAGAACCGTTTGAACCTGGAACCCGATTCAGAACCAGTTCCCGGTTAACCGAAGTCATCCCTAGTAGAAACATACCTGGATAACGTGAGCAGGTCCGGATAATTGTGATCGTCCGAGTTGGACGTGTCCGTCCCGACTCCTGAGTCGTCGCCGACGGACGGCCAGCGATACTTCTTGTCTTGGAACACTCTCAGCATCAGCAGCTTGCCGAGGATACGCAGCTTGAGGCGGTGATGTTTCGTCATGTTGAACCACAGGCACATGGACTTGACGCGGCCAACGAAACCGGCGCACTTGTACAACGGGTGCTGCACCTGGAGGATAACGAGGTAAATTGGATGAGTAACTTCTTTAAAGCAAGACACAACTGTACCGGATGGGAAAAACTAGGCAGAAGAGTTGGAAAGGGAATTCAAAGAAGTAATAGGGGAGGAGAAAGAATGGAGGTAGAGAGAGTTTACACTAATATAGGGAGAAACGGTTTCGTACAGAGGACGATGAAGGATTGGAACAATCTTGAAGAAAGTGCAAGAACTGCAAAGGAATTAATAGTATTCAAGAAAATAATATAATATAATGATAGAAAGATCTTGCCAACGTGCATATAGCACATCTGCAAGAGTGTTCAATAATACAAATAAAAGATAAAACGAAGATTCAATTTTATGGTACCGTAGCCTACTAAAAAAATAGAAAAATTATTTTTTTGTTATTTTGACGAAAGTAAATTGGATGAGCGAAACAAAAACTCAATTTCACAATACCGGTACTCAAAAACAGAAAAATGACACAATTTTTAATTAAAACAACTGAAGGGGCAAAATATTAGTTCAAATTACGTTTTAGCTGGAATTCGGATCATCATATCAATTCGGATTTTTATTAATTTTATCAATTTGAATTCGGATTACCAGCTGTGGACCGACTTCCAAGTTCGAAATACGTCACATTTAGAATTAACCAAGTTTTTTACCATCGTTTTATCATCACCTGCTCATTCATACCCCGCGTATATTGTAGCACTGTGTGGGGTTGTTATGCAGCATATATGTAGGCCTATATACAAGTCAAAGTCTATATATAATTATATATCATACATATAGCCTATATAGTCCTAAAGTCTACAGTATATAGCCTGTATTTATAGTCCAAAGGCTATATAATCTGGCACTAGGCACATTGTCCCACTCCTCCCCACATGGTGTCCCATGTCTCCCCATCCCTAGGAGACATGGGACTCTTTGCAGACATGTTTTAAATAATTTATATCAATTAAACTATGTGTTTGATAGCTAGTATATTAATTCAGAATGAGGGGTAAGGCTTGAATTAAACAGTAAACAAAACCGAATAACAAAAGACGATAATTTGACCAAGTAAGAAAATATGTTCGAAAAGCGTCCCACACGTCCTCTTTCTCCCCTACCGAGGGTTTACTATACAGAGAAACCTCTATGCATCGTTTTTCAAGGGATCAGGAAATAAAACTATCCATGCAGGAAAACGATCCTTCCAGAAAATGTAGCATTGATTATATCGGAGTGGGGTGAGTAAAAGTGAATGATACAAGCAGGAAAACGATGGATCTGGGAACGATGCATAGAGGTTTTACTATATTACACTTTTGAAAACTGTGTCGCTCATTAAATTATTATTTATCTACCTAAAATCTTACCGCAAACGCTTTACTAGACGGGTACAACGCCTCGGCGGCCTCCAACCGAGTCAGCAACGCTTCGACCTCCTTCAACGCGGTCTCCTGCGCATCGTTACAGCGCTGGCAATACATCGACAGGCAGCCGTGGCAAGCCGTCTGCTTGTGGCTCGACATCTGCACGGGGTTGGCGATCTTGACGGCTGCGTACAGGATGTCGCTCTCGTTGGGCTGCTCGGGCGTCAACAGGCTGTCTTGGCTCGGCGTCGGGGAGGGGATGCTGTCGGTAGATTGGCGGACAAACCTGCGTTTAGGTGATGAATGGTAATCTGTTAGGGATTTTTTTAATATCATCGAAATAATATGATGAATAATATCAGACGAGCTTTAGCGAGGATTCAATTTGACATACTGAAAACATCGGTGTTTTTTTTTTTTTTTTTTTTTTTTTTATGTTTTTTTGTCGTTCTCCACTGGTCAAACGGCTACAGCTTTCAACTTCAAACTTTTTCCCAATATAGTTCCCCATCCAACTTGGATCTTTATAGTTTTGTGGCATTATCGGGTGGTCATTTTTATTTCATGAATTTTAGAAATTTCAAAAATACCCACTAGAATAACTTAGCGAAAAAAAAAGAAAATATTTTTATTTTCTAAAAAAAATGAAATTTTGCGTCAAGTTGAATTACATTTTGATACACATTTCTGGAAACTTTCGACTTGATCGGGTCAGTCATTTTGAAGAAAAACATAAAATGTGCTAAAGTGGTACCACTCGAAGCAGTTTTTACCCATTTACCCATACTAGTACTATCTGCTCGTCCAACAACGCATATATGGCGTTATCCTAGTATAATATGAAAGCGTTGAAGGAGACGGGCAGTAAGACGGAATGGCTCACCGTCTTCGACATCCTAGGCAGCCCTAGAAACGACGGTGGAGTCACCTCCACCCCCCAAACCTGACATCGTTGGATGGGGATATCGAACAATGATGTATAAATATATCATCGAAACTTTACAAAATTATTGTTCCCCAATTAAGGTTATGGATGGAAGATGAGATCGTTTGAACGGGGCACCACAAGGGCGATCTTACCACCCCAAAGAAAACTATTTAACAACAATAAATCTTGAATATAGGTAGTGATATCAGGGTTAGAAACAATTCAAACATCAACAGTGGGGAGAAAAACAAATCTCGAATCTTATTATTACCTTCTCTCTAATTACCGTATTGTCCCGAATATAAGCCGAGGGTTTTTTCCTCGAAATTTGAGTCCAAAAGTCACCCTCGGCTTATATGCGGATCTCGGCCTAAAATCGGTCAAAAACACGTTTTTCACCAAATATAATAGGGCGCACTACACATGCCTACTCTGAACAACAGAATCAACTTGAAACTGCAAAATATTGCACTAAAAACAAGATTAATAAATGTTTTATCATGAAGAAGCATCATTTTCCCATTATCTGTCATTTTTATTTGACGCGCAATAATGAACAAAGGCCCGCTCAGCAGCTGTGACTGCCTCGTCTTGTCAGACCTTGGTCCTTGACGAGTAGGCGGGCCATATGCCGATCGCGCGTCATCGGCACTAGCCAAGTACACACGATCGTGAGGCCCCAATCAACGGTTTCTCACCCTGTCGGCATAGCTTCCTCACGGCGCGCAATACGAAATTAACTAAATTCAAACTCAGGCGAGTGATGATTGAAGTGGAAAAGGAGATAAACCTTTTTTTCAATTGTTGATCTAAAAGTTTGGGGGTCGGCTTATATTCGGGGTCGGCTTATATTCGGGACAATACGGTATTATTCTCATTATTTTATTTATTCTCTTATTATTATATAAACTTCTTCTCTTTCTTCTTATTGACATCTTCTTTTTTCTCTATTTTTCTATGTTCTCGTATTTATTACAAACTTGAACTTTTTTGTTTAAACATGTAATTAACATGTAAATGAAAATAAAACAACACTCACCTTTATTGAAAAAATCCTAAAATAGTACATTTCTGAAATTAAATACATTTGTTCTGGCCAGACTGTCACAGTTAAGTATTCAGCAGCCAAGGAGTTGACAATATCAATAGGCGTAGCAAGTTACCTGTAGTCCATGATTTCCTTGAGCAGCGCTTCTATTCCTTCTCTCGCCTGACAAAGATACGCGTCTTGTTCCGTCAGCGTCCTGCCGGCGTGCCAAGCTTGCAGCTCCAGCCAGATCAGGTCCTTCAGCTCGTTCTGCCAGAGATGCTCCTCGCGACTTATCTGGTATCAGGGCAACAGAACGTCAGCAGAGAGTGGGTCAAACTACCGTATTGTCCATTACTAGGGAAACGCTATATATGCATTGTTAGACGAGCGGATAGTAATAATATGGGTAACAATGGGTAAAAACTGCTTCGAGTGATACCAATTTAGCACATTTTATGTTTTTTTTTTCAAAATGGCTGACCTAATCAAGCTAAAAGTTGTTAGAAATGTGTATCAAAATGTAATTCAACTTCATGCAAAATTTCATTTTTTTGGGAAAATGAAAATATTTTATTTTTTTCCGCTATGTTATTCTGATGGGTATTTTTTAAATTTCTAAAATGCATTAAAAAAAAAGTCATCACCCAATAATGACACGAAACTATATAGATCTAAGTTAGATGAGAAACCATATTAAAAAAAGTTTGAAGTTGATAGCTGTAGTCATTTGCCCTGTGAAGAACCGACAAAAAAACATGAAAAAAACAAAAACAAAAACATAAAACGAACACCAATTTTTTTCAGTATGTCAAATTGAATCCTCGCTAAAGCTCGTCTAATAAGCCGACCCCGAATATAAGCCGAACCCTAAACTTTTAGATCAACAATTGAAAAACGGGTTCATCTCCTTTTCCACATAAATCATCACTCGTCCGAGTTGGAATTTAGTCAATTTGGTATTGCGCGCGTGAGGAAGGTATGCCCACTGCGTGTGATCAAATGTTGAGGGGCCTCACGATCGTGTGTACTCGGCTAGTGCCGGTGACGCGCGATCGTCATATGGCCCGCCTACTTGTCAAGGTCTGACAAGACAATGCAGCTAACAGCTCAACGTGCCTATGTTTATTACGACGCGTCAAATACAAATTATGGAAAGTGAGAAAATCATGTTTCTTCATGACAAAACATTTATTAAACATATTTTTAGTGCAATATTTTGCCATTTCAAATGGATTCCACTGTTGAGAGTGTGTATGTGTCGTACGCCCATCTATATTTAGTGAAAAACATGTTTTGGACCAATTTGACCGATTGACCGAGTTAGGACCCCGGGCGGCTCCCATATCAGATGTCATTTTAACAG
>OU015473.1:9119172-9140643 GCA_907164805.1 Brachyptera putata | reverse complement strand
TGCCGTTCAGTTTTGGGGTTTAAAAAGAATACAGGATTTTTGAGCAAATTTGCTTATTTTCACGGATATCTGTGACTTCACGAAAATTTGAACATAAACAGCGGTAAATCGGTAGAGTTACCGTATTTACACGCATATAAGACGCAAAACTGTCATATTCTGCGATATATTTATGCGCGCTCGCTGAAAACAGTTTTTTTCTGATGTAAAAACATCGCAAAAACAGTTCCCGTGAAACACTGCCGGTCGTCCAGTGTTAAAGCATAGGGCGAACCCACAATCGTCTTCAGATTGTATGCACGACGGTCGTCCATATTAAAGCATAAGGCAGACCCCCAATCGTCAATTGTGGGGATGTAATATTGTCGTAAATGTGTCAACAAATGACAAGAAACATACTCATAAAATATCCTTATGCCTTTTTCCTCCATTAGAGGTCAGGAGGTCAGACTCTGGATCATGTTACACTGAATACCAAGACAAACACTTTGACACATCTGTTTATCATCAATCAACAATGCTTGCCTGGAAGTGTGCTATGGGTGATAACTGAGTCTATAGGGCGCTACTCTTTCAACACTATAGGATGGATAAAAACAAATCTAAACTTGGAAGCTAGATATATTATCAATATTGTTTATTGTCTAATAGAGTGGATTGGGTATTTTGCATTTGGTAATAGAGTGGATAGTGGATTTTTTACAATATATTTTGGTAAATTTCCGCATTTTTTGAACTAGTAACGCATAATTTACAGGATTTTACAGGATATTTTGATGAGATTTTTACAGGATTTTACAGGATTTTTGGGTAACATGAACAGGATTTAAAAAAAAAGTTGGTGGCAGGCCTGTGATAATCAAATGTGTTTTTAGTATCAATATATCAATTTAATCGATTAAATCAATAATCAACGTGTATTTCATCATTTTTATACGATTGTTCAGTGTTTACTTCAAAAATTATCCAATGAAAGAGTGAGGAACATTTCTGTAACACGATTGGTGGACACTCTTGGTGTTCAAAGTGAACTGCTTGTCAATGACTTCAATGTTGGTAGTGGTGTGATTTACGGTGGTAGGAGAGGGAAGAGAGGAAGGGGACGCTGACACCACTATAATAACTCTAAGGGTCACATGCTATTCAAATTGATGATTGGAATCCTCAATGGTAATGGTTATCGGTAAATGGTAGTCAATGGTAATCGATATAATCAATTATCAATCACTTCAAGTTGATTATCGATACTCATCTGAAATGTCGATTATTTTTCTAGTTGATTATCGATATGAAGCCAAAGATTATCGATCATGAAAATCATATCAAAGGGCAACCCTAGTTAAAATAGTTCAGACGGAAGCATTGGAATGCCTCGTGTGAACTGGCTATAAGGACACTTACTTGGGCGACGACTCTTCGTCGGAGAGCTCGCACGTCTCCATGTTATTGGCGAGCTGGTCAATGGAAGCGCTCAGGAAGTCACCGACTGCGGTCAGCATGCTGCTCGCCATGCGACTGGAACCGACGGTTACGGACCGTTAATCGTGGCAAACATTTACAGTCGACTAACTGAGAGAATAGGATTTCTACCGTGGCGCATCCTATGATCCTGGTATCACTTTACTGCACTGAATAATTTTCAACATGACAACACTAAAATCAGTTAAGTATGTTACACACTATTAGCGGCTCTTTTTGATTTTTAGATTCAATAGATATGGTGTTTTATTGTATTCTTTCAGATCAACTTGGCAAAACAAATTTATGAATTCAAATTAAAGGTATTTGGGTTGCATGAAAAAATATTATTTTTAGCGGATTCCCATGGAAACATTGCTTGTTCACGAACCTGTATGGTTAACAGAACCACCAACCATCTTACAGAAAAAGGATGAAATACACATAAAACATACCCGTATTTTCACTGTTTCTCTCGCTTAAGTGCACAGGATACATTTCAAATTTCAAATATATTCATATTCAATCATTGTAATTATTAAAAACAACCTATAACGAGTATATTTGAAAAATATCTAATTTTTCTATATTGATGAAGTTTTCTTGTGGTGGCTGCACGAATCCTATTCTCTCAGTGTGTCGACTGTTAGAGTGTTGAAAATTCAAAGTAGGCCTATATTTCAATGTTTAAATTGGCCCTGGTTGAAAGCTGCTTTCAACAAATGTATACAAATATTATGCCTCACAAAAATCCGAGAAAAATGAAAAATTGGAGATTACTTTCTGAACATATACGCTAGCTAGAGCTAATTTATGAAATTTTATCAACTGAAAAATTCAGAATTTGAGTAAAAATAAAATCGATTTTGTAAAAATTATAGGTAGACTCTACCCTACACATTTATACGCCTATACATCCAATTATATATACGTACTTAAATTTCACACTTCATTTCTAGAATAGTGAACAGGCATGCATATAAAAGAAAACCATATTGGAATAAGATGAAAAATAGATGAATCTAATATATATTCTTTTATTCATTTAGCCCCTACATTATTTTAAATTAGAAACATAGGCCTACTGATATTTGAAATTTTTAAATACTCTTAATACTGTCATTTGTTATATATCCTATTGACAGGTTATAAGGTTAGGTAAGATTTATTTAAATTATTATAGTATGCATGTTGCAGATACGTCTATATGAGAGATCTATAGCCTTACAATTGAGGAACTATGATTTTGTATCAAGTTTCAATATTCAAAATATATATATATGGTAGGCCTATATCAGAATTATACAGAATTATACAGCTAGGTTATCAGAATTAGGGCTGTGCGGGCAAAGCTTTTTGAATTTGAGCGAGTTTCAAGCAAGTTCCATTATTTTCAAGCGATACTTGAAGAAAATTAGAAAAACACTACTTTTTCACAAGTTTCAGACACTGTATTTTCAGTATCAATCTATTGAATGATAACAAGACAACTCGTTTATCCTTCCGCCTTCGCTCGAAATAGTTCGAGACCTGAACATCAAATCTCAATGTGGGCAAAAGTATTTTCGATCGAGTTTGAGTCTTGATTTTTTTTTCATAATTAAAATGTTGCTTAATGACCCCATCAACAGCTAGGTTATAGGGGGGTACGAATGAGCGGATGATAATGAAACGATGAAGTGCTGATAGGTGAAAGGACGTTTACAAAAACCCATGCCTTATGCGGGATTCGAACCCACGCCCAAAGGCGACTTCAGTTATTACCGCTAGCGATAATTGACTTAACCACCGGGGCGGCTTTGAGTCTTGATCTCGATCGAAAATTTCGAGACTCGCACAGCCCCAATCAGAATACATATCAGCTCTGAAACTCCCAAATGGGCCTCAATTTCCTCCTCAAAATCCGTCCTCACCAGAAACTGATTCCCGCCAAACACTCCCCGTCCTTGATCTGCGGACACGTCGCCCTGACAAACGCCCACTCCTCCTCGAGCAGGTGTTTCCGGAACGACTCCTGCTGGACCATCTGGATCCACTGGAGCAGGTACCCGAGGTAGACTTCGAGCACGGCTCTTACGCTCAGCTCGAACTCGGAAACGCCCAGCTCGAACTGAGCGAGCGCCGCGCGGTCCACGTCCCACAGGACGGTCCGGATCAGCTGGAGGTAGCGCTCGCGGTGCAGTATCGAGATGTCCAGACCCTCTTTCAGTTCCCGCATCAGCTGTGAACACGAGGATACGTGAAGGCATTTCAACGATTTTTTTTCTCGATTTATTTATAGGCCTATACAGTGAAACCTTCGTTTTTCAAGGGACCAGGAAAATAGAACCATTCATGCAGGAAAACGATCCATCCAGGAAAATTTAACATTGATTGAATGGGAGTAGGATGGGTCAAAATGAATGATACAAGCAGAAAAACGATGGATCCGGGAACGATGCATGGAGGTTTCAACTGTAAAAATTGAGTAAAAATGTTCTGAGTTGTCTACAAAATATATATAAAAAAAAAGCATCTGTTCTTAAATTGACAGGAAAAAAGTTCTAAAAAGCGACAGACCGAAAATAGAATCCTCTTTGATATTGTGTGGTCGTGGCGATGGAGCCAAACCGAGTCCTAGCTCGTACCTGTCTTATGCTGAGCACCGACGGTTGGTTCGGTTTCTGCTCGAGCCTCATCCGCAAGAACTCGTGGATCACGTCGAGCGGTATCCTCGACAGGAACAGGAATGCGGAACGATAAGACGGCAGACCGAGAGCCTGCGTTTCCGAACTCCAATAACCGTAACGTCTCATTTCTTCCGATTCCACTTCGTTGATGGACGGCAACTGGAGGCCTGAACACGAAAACGCAGAGTGTTTACGTCAAATTACAGTAAACCATATTCAATTTGAAATTGAATGTAATCAATCAATTTAGCAGTCTTGTGCTATTACGTAGTAACTTTATAGAAGGCCTACATGTTACAATATTACATACCGGTAAGGCGGTAATTATAATAGAAGAATAAAATTGTTATTACTATTATACTAGGAAAACGCCATATATGCGTTGTAAGACGAGCGGATAGTAATAGTATGGGTAAAAATGGGTAAAAACTGCTTCGAGTGGTACCAATTTAGCACATTTACTGTTTTTCATTCAAAATGGCTGACCCGATCAAGCTGAAAATTTTTAGAAATGTGCACCAAAATGTAATTCAACTTCACGCGAAATTTCATTTTTTTGGAAAATAAAAATATTTTCTTTTTTTTCCGCCATGTTATTCTAATGGGAATTTTTGAAATTTCTTAAATTCATAAAAAAAAAAGTTACCCCCGATAATGCCACAAAACTATACAGATCTAAGTTAGATGAGGAACCATATTGAAAAAAAGTTTGTAGTTGATAGATGTAGCCGTTTGACCTGTGGAGAACCGACAAAAAAAAAAAAAAAAAAAAAAAAACGAACACCAATTTTTTTCAGTATGTCAAATTGAATCCTCGCTAAAGCTCGTCCAACAATTTTAAAATTATATCACCTATAAAATAAGTATAAGCCTACAAATAGAATTTCACTCATGAATAATTTAAATAGTTTACATTTACTGATTCTTGAATCTATTGATATTTTCCCCGATAAACTCGTTACATTCTCTCTTAAACCCGTTCAAGTTGTTACAATTTTCATTCTTCGGCATTTTATTATAAATTCTCATGTCATTATAAAAAACATTATTCGGACTTGATTTCAATAGACCCAAAAATACACATTTTGAGTTATGTATAAAAGTTTGAATAGTAAAAATATTCACCATTGAGCTTATAGGTCAAAACTCTTTACGGACCAGAAACATTGTTTGAATAACAGCTAAATTTGAAATTTCCGAGTTGAATTAACGAGGGTAGGCCTGCACTGTAATAGAAAAAGCAACATGTGTACAAAGTTTGTATTATTTATACCATAACCAGTAGGGCCTAATCACAAATCAATTAATGTGGTTGAATTTTTAATAATCGTTATGACAGAAAAAAAAAGATAGAAGATACAAAAAATCATAGTTTCTGGAACTGAGATGATTTCTAACTTTCTCTGAAATTGGGAAAATTAATATTGTCATTATTCACTGAAATATAGTTTCAGGGTTGTGATGCCCTTTAAAGAAATACCAATTTTGAACATTTACGTAGCCTGGTTACAGGCCTATAATACGTAACGATCACCAATTAATAGCGTCAAATGACGATCTTACCATCACCTGTGAGTGGAATGTTGTCTGTTTCGCTGTTTGTTTCCGTTGGCTCGTTGCCGTTGCTTTGCTTGGGTTTCTCCAGCGTGATCATTGACTTCATTAATACCCTTGTGTGAAGACTTTCTAAGAAGGCCAACGCCTTACGTAACCCTCTCGTTTTCAATACCTAGACAAGAAAGAACAAGATTTTACTAATACGGTGAAACCTCTATCGATCGTTTTTCAATGAACCAGAAAAAATGAACCATGCCACCCTCGGTAGTTCGGTCGGCTGAGGCACCGATTCAGAAACTGAAGCCACCGTTGGGCGTGAGTTCGAGTCCCGCATAAGGCATGGGTTTTTGTAAACATCCTTTCACTCATCATCACTTCATAGCTTCATAATCACCTGCTCATTCGTACCTCCGTATAACCTAGCTGTTGGTGGGAGTCGTTAAGCAAACAATAATCATCATCATCAAGAAAGCGGTCATGGCCTATATTGTAGGAACCATCCCGGCATTAGCCTAGACTACAGAGGGAAACCATGAAAAACCCCTGTAAAGATGGTCGGCGGCGGGATTCAAAATTCCCCTTGCCTCCCAGATCACATGAAGCGAGCGCATTAACCACTGCGCTGCATTTGCCGGTTCCCCCATGGACTCGTAAGTCAGAATTCCCCTTGCCTCCCGGATCACATGAAGCAAGTGAGCGCAACATGTGCCGATGTATATTCTCTCATTACCTCTTCGATATATTTCCTGTAAGGATTCTTCTCGCTCGAACACTTTGACACCGTCGGTCCCGAACTAGCCGCCGTCTTGGCGTTGTACATCTCCTTGAGCCGGTCGTGCATCTCGGAGTCGTGCGAGGAGGTCGTGCCGTGCGACCCGTTGGAGTTGTTCGAGTCGGACGGACTGCTGCTGTCCATGTCGAACTGTACCGTGCGTTTGGCGTTGTTCGAAGTGCGTTTCTCCTCCACCGAGCTGCTCCTGAAACGCACGAGCAAGGGAAGGTATTGAGTAGGGTTGCTAATCAATCAAGATAACGTAAACGATACCGAAATGTGCTATATCTAGTGATGGGTAAATTACTGGAATTTATAATTTGGGGAATATTCCCAGGAATTTTCACGGGAATATTCCGAAAATGGGAATTTTCAGGGAATTTTTTTCTTTGTTCACACTCAATATAGAATGGAAAACACAGACAAAAATATATACAAAAGTATCAATATTCTTCCTTCATTCTTTATGGCTGCCTATATGCCTATTGAATATACCTATATTCATGGGTTAATACGACGGCTTACAGGAAGGATAGGCATACGAAGAAATAAAAAAGTGTTGAGTCTATACTCACATTTTTTAAATCAAGTCCACATGAAAGATAACCACAAAACATTACATCGTTGAATGTAAATGTAATGTAAAGCGTTAAAGTCTTTAAACCCAATTAAAAAAAAAAAATCGATTCTCTATTTCAGAACCGTTTGAACCTGAAACCGATTCAGAACCGGTTCCCGGTTAACCGAAGTTATCCCTAGTAGAAACATACCTGGATAACGTGAGCAGGTCCGGATAATTGTGATCGTCCGAGTTGGACGTGTCCGTCCCGACTCCAGAGTCGTCGCCGACGGACGGCCAGCGATACTTCTTGTCTTGGAACACTCTCAGCATCAGCAGCTTGCCGAGGATACGCAGCTTGAGGCGGTGATGTTTCGTCATGTTGAACCACAGGCACATGGACTTGACGCGGCCAACGAAACCGGCGCACTTGTACAACGGGTGCTGCACCTGGAGGATAATGAGGTAAATTGATTGGATGAGTAAAACAAAGATTCAATTTTATGGTACTAAAAAAATAGAAAAATTATTTTATTGTTATTTTGACAAAAGTAAATTGGGTGAGCAAAACAAAAACTCAATTTCACAGTACCGGTACTCAAAAACAGAAAAATGACAAAACTTTTAATTAAAACAACTGAAGGGGCAAAATATTAGTTCAAATTACGTTTTAGCTAGAATTCGGATTATCATATCAATTCGGATTTTTATCAATTTTATCAACTTGAATTCGGATTACCAGCTGTGGACCGACTTCCAAGTTCGAAATACGTCAAATTTCGAATTAACTAGGTTTTTCACCATCTTTTTATCATCACCTGCTCATTCGTACCCCGTGTATATTGTAGCTCTGTGTGGGGTTGTTATGCAGCATATATGTAGGCCTATATACAAGTCAAAGTCTATATATAATTATATATCATACATATAGCCTATATAGTCCTAAAGTCTACAGTATATAGCCTATATATCATGTATTTATAGTCCAAAGACTATATAATCTGGCACTAGGCGCATTGTCCCACTCCTCCCCATATGGTGTCCCATGTCTCCCCATCCCTAGGAGACATGGGACACTTTGCAGACATGTTTTAAATAATTTATATCAATTAAACTATGTGTTTGATAGCTAATATATTAATTCAGAATTAGGGGTAAGGCTTGAATTATACAGTAAACAAAACAGAATAACAAAAGACGCTAATTTGATAAAGTAAGAAAATATTGTTCAAAAAGCGTCCCACACCTCCTCTTTCTCCCCTAGCGAGGGTTTACTATACAGAGAAACCTCTATGCATCGTTTTTCAAGGGATCAGGAAAATAAAACTATCCATGCAGGAAAACGATCCTTCCAGGAAAATGTAGCATTGATTATATCGGAGTGGGGTGAGTAAAAGTGAATGATACAAGCAGGAAAACGATGGATCTGGGAACGATGCATAGAGGTTTTACTATATTACACTTTTGAAAATTGTGTCGCTCATTAAATTATTATTCATCTACCTAAAATCTTACCGCAAACGCTTTACTAGACGGGTACAACGCCTCGGCGGCCTCCAACCGAGTCAGCAACGCTTCGACCTCCTTCAACGCGGTCTCCTGCGCATCGTTACAGCGCTGGCAATACATCGACAGGCAGCCGTGGCAAGCCGTCTGCTTGTGGCTCGACATCTGCACGGGGTTGGCGATCTTGACGGCTGCGTACAGGATGTCGCTCTCGTTGAGCTGCTCGGGCGTCAACAGGCTGTCTTGGCTCGGCGTCGGGGAGGGGATGCTGTCGGTAGACTGGCGGACAAACCTGCGTTTAGGTGATCAACGGTAAACTGTTAGGGATTTTTTTAATATCATCGAAATAATATAATGAATAATATCAGACGAGCTTTAGCAAGGATTCAATTTGACATACTGAAAAACATCATTTTTTTTTTTTTTTCAATGTTTTTTTGTCGGTTCTCCACAGGTCAAACGGCTACAGCTATGAACTTCAAACTTTTTCCCAATATAGTTCCTGATCTAACTGGGATCTGTATAGTTTTGTGGCATTATCGGGTGGTAATTTTTTTTTATGAATTTTAGAAATTTCAAAAATACCCACTACAATAACACAGCAGAAAAAAAAGAAGATCTTTTTATTTTCCAAAAAAATGAAATTTTGCGTGAAGTTGGATTACATTTTGATACACATTTCTGGAAACTTTCAACTTGATTGGGTCAGTCAAAAAACATAAAAGGTGCTAAATTTATACCACTCGAAGCAGTTTTTACATATTTTTACCCATACTATTACTATACGCTCGTCCAACAACGCATATATGGCGTTTTCCTAGTATAATATAATAGCGTTGAAGGAGACATTGAAGAGAGAAATGAAGAGTGGGAGAGAGTAGGAAGAGAGAAATGGTGGGAAAATAGAGAAAGATGGAAGGAATTAGTGGAGCATCAACTGGAGGAAGAAGACTGCAAAGAAGCTGGAGAAGCAGAGTACGGGCAGGAAGACGGAATGGCTCACCGTCTTCGACATCCCAGGCAGCCCTAGAAACGACGGTGGAGTCACCTCCACCCCCCGAACCCGACATCGTTGGATGGGGACATCGAAAAATGATGTATGAATATATCATCGAAACTTTACAAAATTATTGTTCCCCAATTAAGGTTATGGATGGACGATGAGATCGTTTGAATGGGGCACCACAAGGGCGATCTAACCACCCCAAAGAAAACTCATTTAACAACAATAAATCTTGAATATAGGTAGTGATATCAGGGTTAGAAACAATTCAAACATTAACAGTGGGGAGAAAAACAAATCTCGAATCTTATTATCACCTTCTCTCTTATTATTATTCTCATTATTTCATTTATTCTCTCATTATTATATAAACTTCTTCTCTTTCTTCTTATCACACACAGAGTTTCATACTCTAAGTGGGCTTCTTACAAAGTGAACTTTTAAATTGATAACTTCATACCTGTAATATATTGTTTGTAAGAATAAAATGAATAATTAATGAAAAAAATGAAAAATATTGACATCTACTTTCTTCTCTCTTTTTCTCTGTTCTTGTATTTCTTACAAAACTGAACTTTTTTGTTTAACCTTTTAACTGCTGAGGTTTCTGACACCAGCTGTACCCCCTGTGCTGAGTTTTTTTCCGAAAATACAATAGTTTGTACAAATAGTTCCAGTTACTACATTTATGATCATTTTCCCATAATTTTTTGACGGTATCACAATAATGATGAGTTCCTCAATATCGGTTGGAGAAAGCACATTATTTCGCCAAGCCAGCCCGCCAACATTAGCCATTTTCACTCGACTTGGAAGCATAGTTTGACGTTTGAGTCGTTGAAAAAACTTTCGTCTGAACAAACGCTACTACTTATGAAATATATCGAAAGTCGACGTTGTTCTCAAGCAGTACATAAGTTCGGTCAATAGATCGCGCAAATCACAAAAAAAAATCAGGTCGATAACTGAAGTTTGCCGGCCAGTAGGAAATAAACAGTAAAGCGCGGTATTCAAAACGCGTATACGCGTGCATAGCACGGTGGGCACGGCGGGCTAAAACGCGTATACGCGTGTGTAGCAGTTAAAAGGTTAAACATGTAATTAACATGTAAATAAAAATAACACAACAAATACTCACCTTTTATTGAAAAAATCCTAAAATAGTACATTTCTGAAATTAAATACATTTGTTCTGGCCAGACTGTCACAGTTAAGTATTCAGCAGCCAAGGAGTTAACAATATCAATAGGCGTAGCAAGTTACCTGTAGTCCATGATTTCCTTGAGCAGCGCCTCTATTCCTTCTCTCGCCTGACAAAGATACGCGTCTTGTTCCGTCAGCGTCCTGCCGGCGTGCCAAGCTTGCAGCTCCAGCCAGATCAGGTCCTTCAGCTCGTTCTGCCAGAGATGCTCCTCGCGACTTATCTGGTATCAGGGCAACAGAACGTTAGCAGACAGCGGGTAAAACTACCGTATTGTCCATATACGAGGAAAACGCCATGTATGCGTTGTTAGACGAGCGGATAGTAATAGTATGGGTAAAAATGGGTAAAAACTGCTTCGAGTGGTACCAATTTAGCACATTTTATGTTTTTTCTTCAAAATGGCCGACCCGATCAAGCTGAAAATTTCCAGAAATGTGTATCAAAATGTAATTCAACTTCATGCAAAATTTCATTTTTTTGGAAAATGATTTTTTTTTTTGGCTGTGTTATTCTAATGGGTATTTTTGAAATTTCTAAAATTCATAAAAAAAAGTTATCACCCGATAATGACACAAAACTATACAGAATAAGTTAGATGAGGAACCATATTAAAAAGAAGTTTGAAGTTCATAGCTGTAGTCATTTGACCTGTGAAGAACCAACAAAAAAACATGAGAAAAAAAAAAAAAAAAAAAAAAACGAACACCAATTTTTTTCAGTACGTCAAAATGAATCCTCGCTAAAGCTCGTCTAATAAGCCGACCCCGAATATAAGCCAAACCCCAAACTTTTAGATCAACAATTGAAAAAAGGGTTCATCTCCTATTCCACATAAATCATCACTCGTCCGAGTTAGAATTTAGTCAATTTCGTATTGCGCGCCTGAGGAAGCTATGTCAACTGCGTGTGAGAAACCGTTAAATAGGGTCTCACGATCGTGTATACTCGGCTAGTGCCGGTGACGAGCGATCGTCATATAACGTATTAAACGCATTAAACGTAGGGCCTATTCGTCAAGGTCTGACAAGACAATGCAGCTAACAGCTCAACGTGCCTATGTTTGTTACTGCGCGTCAAATACAAATGATGGAAATTGGGAAAATCATGTTTCTTCATGACAAAACATTTATCAAACGTATTTTTAGTGCAATATTTTGCCATTTCAAATGGATTCCACTGTTGAGCGTGTGCATGTGTCGTACGCTCATCTATATTTAGTGAAAAACATGTTTTGGACCGATTTTGACCGATTGACCGAGTTAGGAGCCACCGGGGCGGCTCCTAACTACCTTCATTTTGAAATGATCCATTTTATTAACCTCATCAAATGTATTTTTGTTCAGGCCATTCCATTCCCGTATGGTTCTGTTGATGAACGAATATTTCACCCTGTCCAGTCGTGCTTCAATGAGTCTTATCTTGGCCCAGTGGTCACTTTTTCCAAAATAATGGGGTTCCTTCAATTGTATTCCTAGTTCTTTCCATGTTCTTTGCCCTGTAAATGCCCTATACATATTGCACAGCCTCATTTGCCCCCTCCTCTTCTGTAGTTAATTCCATTCCAACTCTTCAATCATCTTACTCACACTCTGGTACCCTCTTCAGCTTAGGTGAAAGGACGTTTACAAAAACCCATGCCTTATGCGGGACTCGAACCCCCGCCCAACCTGACTTCAGTTTCTACCGCTAGCGATAATTGACCGAGTCACCAGGGCGGCCGTGTATTATTAAACATCGAACTATTTGGGGGAAACGATAATAATTGGCCCTCGTCTTTTGCGGAAATCGTACCCTAAAAACCCTAATAACAGCCGGACACAAAATTACAGTTATTTTATACTTAAATTTACATAAAAAGATTCATGAAACCCCCCCCCCCCCCTCTCCCCACAACCCTCAACCAACTTATCAAAGGTAGATCAATCAGATTGGCTTTGAGGTGTTTATGTGATGAACAGTTTTAAAAACACAAAAAACACTTCAGTTTCTACCGCTAGCAATGATCGACTTAGTCATTGGGGCATCTCACTGTTCCAAGTTATCCAAAGGTGAAACGTAGATGTATTTACCGTTCGTCTGGGGTTCTTGTCTCCCTGCTTGTCGCCGCTGCCCATGCGTATCAGCAACGAGAACGTGCGGTAGAAGTCGACGCGGCTCTCCGGGCACGACGAGTTGTACGTCTCCGTCGGACGTTCGCACTTCTGGAACGCTCGCTTGTACGCTACGAGCTTCGACGTCAGACTCAGGAAACGGTTGCACGTTTCAACCTGCGATCAAGAGAACTCGGCTCAGACTTTTGGGAAGATGAACAGGATTTGTCACAAAAATGAAAAAGGAAAAAGGAGTGTACACAATCGAAATTGGGCAGATATACGTCTACTTGTGAGAAATGAGGAATGCAACTTTTTTACAATGGGTCTACAAATAATTTACAATAATTCATAAAATAATAATTTATAATTTATAATCAATAATTTATAATTTAGGCCTACATACAAATTACAAATAATTAGAAATTATATGATAGAGCAGTCCCTGTAAGTCAGCTTGTCTACTTTCATACTGAATATCGCCTTTTTTGTAGATAGCGTACATATCATATTATTGTATCCATGCTATACCTCAAAATAAAGTCTGTTTGATTTATTTATATATAATTTATTCAATCCCCCCCCCCCCTGCAATCATGAGAAATTGGTCTCTTGCAGATTTGCTAAATGCAAATCAAATGCAATGCACGGTGGAAAGATGCTCTAGCTAGCTTCCATGTCTTTTTGTAGAAAACTTTCTTGAAATCTTCAATTTTCTTCCAAGGGGACGAACACGATTTGTCGCGCAAATGAATCTGACGTTTGGCATGATTACTAAATGAGGAATATACGCAATCGAAATTGGGCAGACGTGGGTCTATGCGTGAGAAATGAGGAATGCAATTTTTTTCACAGATGGGCCTATAAACAATTTTTTATTCACTCAATTTAATTATAAGCTGCTACAATTCAAGACATTGAGGATAAAAAAAACAATGTTTTTACAGGGACCTATTGGTAGACCCACAAATGTTTATGAACTATAATTTCAATTTCTAGAGATAGTTTTGAAGTTTGAATTTTACTGGTAGGCCTACTATACAATAATTGTTCAAATCGAGAAAAAATCCACACTTATAGAAATTAAAATTGTTTCAACATTATAGGCCTACCAGAAAAAATTAAAAAAAGAGAGTAGGCCTACAAGCATAGTATCGATAAAGTAAAATTACATTCGATTTTATATTTCTAGGCCTACATATATTTCTACATATTTTATGTATTCATTACAGATTGTTCATAGAACAGGTGGTAATGGTTACTATACCTAATGAAATTACAATCAAATATATTCGATAAATTATACTTAATTTTTTTCTTAGCTCTCTTCTTAAATCACCAATCTTCGTTATATTCTTGATAGCTTCTTCCAATTCATTCCAATTGGATAGACATTCTATTGATTAATAGTTTTAAGTAACCCCTACATGAAAAAAATATTCTAAGAACCAAAAAAAAGGTCTACAGATCACAAAACAAATATTTTGAGTGCATCAACAAAACCAGCAGCTTACCTTGATAGCCGGCTGCGGCACCATGACTGGCATGCTCTCCGCCCGATCATCGTCCGGCACGCTGGCGCCCGCCTGTCGTCCGGTCGCCGGGATGTCGAGCTTCAGGTCGCGCTCCGAGCCTCGCAGCAGCTTCATCGAGCGCTTGTTCGAGTGCATTGTTGTTTCCGTGCGCTGCGTTCGGTCTGGGACAATCGGAAACACACGTCAGATACTCGGAAGTGGTTATAGTCCCTAGGAGATTTTATTCCATATTGAATATCACCGTTTTTGAGGTTATAATGTATTTCCTATTAGTGGTACCATTATTTTTATTTTTATTAACCTTTATTATATTGGTGATATTACTGTTACCCAAAAATAAAGACAATTTCATCATCATGATTCAATATGAATGAATTCTACGAACGAGCGTGGTAAAATTATGTGTTCAAACATGAAATGATTTATAATTAGTAAATACTTAAAATACTATATGTTAATTTATACATTGTAAGTTTCTTAAACTTTAAATATGTGTTTTAGTATTTTCTGACAAGGTCAACACAATGCAAATTGTACAAACGACTGATAATAAACAATAAACAACAATAAACAACAATCAGTATCAAGTAGGGATTTTAAAACATATTCAGATATGTACGTATACAGTGAAACCTCTATTTATCGTTCCTGGATCCATTGTTTTCCTGCTTGTAACATTCATTTTGTCCCACCCCACTCACATATTATAATCAATGTTAAATTTTCCTGGATGGGTCGTTTTCCTGCATGGCTAGTTTGATTTTCCTGGTCCCTTGAAAAACGATGGATAGAGGTTTCACTGTAGATTGTTTCAGTCTCAACAATTACTGACTAATCATAGGTGGCATTTTTATTAATCACTTCTGTTCAAATTTGATTTTTCAATTAAAAATAAAAGTCACTTCTTCCATTCGAAACCAAAAAGAAATACTCTGAACCAGAAAGAATGGTTCGAACCATTCTTTTTGCTGTCTCCTTTTTCAAAGTACGAACTTGAAAATTAGTTTTCACTTATTTAATATTTAGGCCCTACTATTTACATTATATTAAATGTCTCGGCTGAGAGTGTAAATGTGTAATAACTGCAGTTTCAGCAACGAGAAAACAACACATCTAAGGCCACAGCCTAACATCAACTAACAGCAAAGAGCTTCAATATCAATGAAAAAGCAATCAAACGACCCTATCTTTACAGCACGTTATAAATATTATTACCCATTATTAAAATCAATGGTTTTGATAAAAATGGTTTTTTTTTTGGTCAAGAACAGTGAGGAACTCCAACATATAACACAGGAGCAGGAAACAAGGGAACTCGAGGAGAAGAAGAAAGAGAAGGGAAAGAAGAGGAAAACGAGGAGAAGGAGACGACAATGTGTACTGAAGATTGGATCAATCAATATTGTGACATTAACAAAGAACATAGAACAAATTGTTGACCTCATGTTGGAAAGGAAGCTGGATATTTTAGGTTTAAGCGAAACAAAATGGAGAGGGGAAGGGGAGAAAACATTGCGGGGTGGTTATAAATTGGTTTGGTCAGGAGGTGAGACAGGGAAGAGTGGAGTAGGTTTTGTAGTGAGTGCCACCTACAAAGAAAGGGTGTTGGAAATAGTGAGGAGAAATGATCGACTCATAAAAATGAAAATAGCAGTGGAGAATAAAATCATAGAGATAGCACAAGTATATGCACCACAAACGATGAGAGCGAAGGAAGAAAAGGATAAGTTTTGGGAGGATCTGGAAGAATTGGTGACTGGAGATGAAGTGCTAATCATCGGTGATTTTAATGCCATGGTAGGGATGGACAGGGAAGGACACGAGCGTGTGTTGGGTCCAAATGGTTGGGGCAAGAGGAACGCAGAAGGGAATAAGATGTTGGAGTGGTGTGACACGATGAGTGTAAAAGTAGCAAATTCTTGGTTTGCGAAAAATAAAAACCACACGATCACACGGGTTGGTCGAGGACAAGACGGACGGATCTTGGAAACAGTGATCGACTATGTTTGTGTAACCAATAGTGTATTTAGATATCTGCTGGACGTGGAGGCAGTACCATCGGGAACAGTAGTTAGTGACCATAGACTGATGGTAGCAAAGCTGAGGATAGAAAAGAGGGAGAAAGGAAATCGGAACGTGCGTGTGAAACACATTAAAACGTGGAAGCTACAGCAAGACACGGAAAAGGTTGAGTTCCGCAGAAGAATATCGGAGGAAGCACCAAGAGGGGAGATCCAAGATGTAGAGGTGGAATGGAGGAGTTTCAAATTGACAATGGTGACAGTGGCAGAGGAAGTTTGTGGAAGGACATCTGGTAAAAAGAAAGAGAAGGAAACACCGTGGTGGAACGAGAGAGTTAAAGAAGTCGTGAAAAAGAAGAAGGATGCGTGGGACAGGAAAGAACAGAACAACTCCGAAGAGAATGTAAGAGAGTATAGAGCATGTAAGAACTTGGTGAAGTCAGTGGTTGAAGAAGAAAAGAAAAGAACGATGGAGATTTTTGCAGACCGGTTAGAAACAGACTTTGACGGCAATAAAAAAATGCTGTATAATATGGTCAAGTTGAAGAGACGAACAAATGATACACAGACGGTCATGAGGAGGAACGACGGCACGGTGACAAACAAACCCGAGGAGCTAAAGAAAATTTGGAAAGAATACTTCGAGAACCTGTTGCAGGGAGAAGAGGGAAGCGAAGAAATAGAAGCGGTAACGAGGGAAAGAGGTACGGAAGAAACAAGAGGGAAGGACAACGATGAAAACAAGAGACCAAGCAGAAGAGAGGTAACCGACGTTATAAAGAGAATGAAAATGGAAAAGCTACTGGGATGGACGAGATAAATGTGGAAATGATCAAGGCAGCTGGTGTTGAAGGAGCAGAATGGCTCTACAGAGTCGTTTTAGCGGCATGGACACAAGGCAGAGTGCCTCAAGACTGGGGCAAAGGTGTCATGACACCTATATTCAAAAAGGGAGACAGATTAAGGTGCCAAACTACAGAGGCATAACAGTCATGAGCCAAGCAGCCAAAATATACGAGAAAGTATTGGAAAAAAGACTCACACAATATGTAGAGGTAAAGATGAGAGAGGAACAGTATGGGTTCCGAAGAGGACGATCCACAATAGATGTGATATTTGCATTGAGACAAATAATGGAAAATAGGTGGGAAGATGGTGCAGTGATGAGAATGGTATTCTTGGACCTGGTGAAAGCTTATGATCAACTTCCACGAGCAGTCGTGTGGAGATGTTTGGAAAAGAAGGGCGTAAGCGAGGAGTTGATAAGAAAAATAAGGAGTACCTACAAAGAAAACTGGAGTTGTGTGCAGTGCAACGTAGGGAGGACAGAATGGTTCAAGGTAAACGAGGGATTGAAACAAGGAAGTGTGCTATCACCAACTTTGTTTGGTGTGGTAATGGACGAGATGTTACGTGAAGTGGAGGAAGGTGAAGAGGAAGAAGCGGACTCAAAGACGTTCATTTATGCGGACGATATTATGATTTGGGGGGAGTCAAACGAAGAGGTACAATCGAGAGTGGATAAGTGGGAGAGGGTGACAGAGAAGTTTGGACTACGTATTAGCTGCGAGAAGAGTGAAACACTGACGATGGACAGAGAAAAGAAGGCAACGTGCAATATCAAGGTTCAAGGAGTGGTACTAAGAGAGAAAGAAGAGTTTAAATATCTAGGGAGTGTGATAACGAAGGATGGCAAGGTGGGGAGTGAGATCAAGAATAGAAGGGCAGCGGCTGAGAGTTTCTATCAATGTGTACGAAAATTAATATGGAAGGAGGGTATTCCAAGAAGATGTAACTGATGATTTACAAGTGTTACTATCTACCCATCCTAACATACGGTGCAGTAACATGGCCAATGGGGGGGAAAGAGGGAGCAGACATCCAAGCATCCCAGATGAAGTTCTTGAGAGGGGTGGTGGGAGTGACGAAGCTAGACAAGATCAGGAGTGAGAAGATTAGGGAGGACCTGGGAGTGGAGAAGTTGAGTTGGAAGTTGGGTCGAGAAAGATTAAGGTGGTTTGGACATATGAAAAGAATGGGAGAAAATAGAATCCCGAGAAGAGAATTTGAAAAGGGTAGGGATATGAGGGAAAGAAAAGTGGGGCGTCCAAGAGCTAGGTGGATTGATAGCGTTGAAGGAGATGTTCAAGAGAGAAATGAAGAGTGGGAGAGAGTAGAAAGAGAGAAATGGTGGGAAAACAGAGAAAGATGGAAGGAATTGGTGGAGCGGCAACAGGAGGAAGAAGACTGCGAAGAAGCTGGAGAAGCAGAGTACAGGCAAGAAGACGGAATGGCTCACCGTCTTCGACATCCCAGGCAGCCCTAGAAACGACGGTGGAGTCACCTTCACCCCCCAAACCCGACATCGTTGGATGGGGAGATCGAAAATCGATATATATATATATATTAAAATCATAATTTATATAAAGTACGGACGTTATGAGACTTTATGGACACCTATTTATTTCTCTTCGTGATTTGTATCATTTTTTTTTTAAATTCCCAAACCAACATAAAATTTTATTCAAGGTTCAAACTACCAGTACATATAAAGCCCCTGGTAATTATTTGGGAAAACATTAACTGAACCCTTGAAAAAGAGAAATGAATAAGTTATTGGATCTATCTTTATTAAAAATTCAGTGAGAAAATAATTTACAAACTATATTTCTGGCCAGAATTACAATATGCAATTAAAGTTCTTATTAGCTGTTTTATCACATTTATTACAATGGTAAGCCAAGGTAAAAAGCACATGAAGCCAAGGGTAATAAAAAAGCTAATTCATAGTATTTATTGCTCTTTGTTTAGTTACTGAATGTACTAATGTACGTAATGTGTATTACAGCTATATACATTCATTAATTACCTTTCCTTCCGAAAAATGCTGCTATAAACAGAAATTAGAAATTATTATAGCATATTTATAGCTAGCTGAAATAAATATATTAAATTGTGTCTACGTATTATTATATGTAGAGTCTAGACCTACAGAAAAAACTCATTATTTTGAAATATTTACTAGGTACCTTTAGGGCCTAATTAGGAATCAAAACATCAAGGTACCAGTACATAATTAAAATAAAACAATGAGCATTATTATGTCTACTATAATTAGTTGTGGATTAAGACGTAAGATACAACTATAAAAGCAAGTCTCACTAACACTACCTTTCTTGTGCTGACAGTGGAAAACCCTAAACACCAAAAACACAATATCACAAAATATCAGAATGTTTCGATAAACAATCTAAGATTAACATTTCTCAAAACTATAAACTCGAATTGTCTGCTAAACGTTCACTTCACATCTATTGACTTTCGTATCTTCTCCAATCTTATTTGCATTCTACGTACACATCCAATGTGACACATAACAATTTTTCCAAGAACCCACGTGCGATAAATTCCAATCAATCGGAATAACTACATTTTCCAACAAACAGAATGACTTTGCACACAGATAGAAATGTACATCAAACAAGTTTCTAGTTAACTCCGGTGATAAAACGGTACGGTACTAGACGCACGGTAGCACCGGGCCATTGAGAGATAAGTATCAGGCTGGCATGACAGATAAGAGGTAGAGATTAGAGACAGTAAGATTCACCGTATGAGGCCCAATCAGTTGAAGATATGCATTGGGTTTATTTACAGAATTATTGTCAACAGAAAAGATATGATATGTCAAGTATTTACTGAGAAAACACACTGTACAATGAATGAGATGATAGGTCCAAGAAAAGTCATTTTGTAATGATGATTAAATTATAGTATGCTCAATGTTTTTTAGGGGTACGAATGAGTGAGTGATAGATTAATTATGTTCACAAAAATGTATGTCATATGCAGTACTCGAACCCACGCCCAACATAACTTATACACCACTAAGATGTAATATTAAATTTAAAAATGAATAGACCAAAGTAGGCCTATTTTATTCTTTCTGTTGAAGGTGGTTGAAACTGGCTAAAATGAGTTTTGACCAGGGCGGTTAAAACCACGGTTTAAACCAGGGGGTGGCTAAAACTTGCCAATCCTACTATAAACACGTGTAGATAGGGGATAAATGGTACCAACTTACCAACAAGATGTTGCGGCGAGGCTAGGTCAGACTTCTCTAGGAGCTCGGAGAAGTAAATACTGTCGAGCGTGTTACGTCGAGTCGCTTTGGCGTGGATGACTTTAGCTGCAGACTTTGCCGAGCTCGGCCTGTGCACCACGACAAAAACATTGAGAACGTAACGGACGACATTAATTCTGTAATCGCAATGCTAATGAGAGGAGAGTGTTGTCGAGTTTGAATTGTAGATCACGACATAATTCCAAAAATTATTACTAACATCGGAAACTTGACACAAAGTCATTAGTGCCGAATTAAGATTAAGGATCTACAAGGACGATCTTATCATCCCAAAGCAAATCTAGTCAGAAATTATAATGTATCTCAATTAAAACAATCCGCATATATTAAATATTATTATATATTATATTAGGCCCAAGTCCAGTAATGTGAGATCTAATGAACAATTCAAACATTTGTGTGGTAAGAAACAAAACTATAAAATAAAAGCAAACTTTTAAAAGCGATTGTAATGCTAACTACGAGAGCCGAGCATTATGAATTTACTAACAGAGTTCAAGTTTGTCGAAGTCATCATTTTGTCAAATTTTGCAATTGGAATTGGAATGAGAAATTCCAGTATTTCTCTATTACAGTGTATCACCATTACAGGTATATCAAGTAGGCCTAAAGAGCATGGAAGGCTAAGGCTAATGAGATGCACAACAAATATCTAGATGGAAGTGAATCATAAAATGTCAGTGATCATAAACTTGACTATGGTGACCAACAAAAAACAACCAATCGTTAAGTTTCAGTATCACCTCAACTATTCATTATAATTAGTTACCAGGGTGTTTATTTGAGAGCTGCGTCTTCTTATATAGTTGTACCCCGAAGTAAAGGCGGTCGAGGAACCAACCTAATACAGACCTATATGGCCTTAGACAACAACAGTGTTGCAGGTAATCATTTTATTTAGACACATAAAAATTTTTCTTTTGTCAACAAACACCTTCAGATTTTTATAGATC
>OU015473.1:9091783-9118672 GCA_907164805.1 Brachyptera putata | reverse complement strand
CATTTCCCTCTGTGATCAGTAACGAGGATACGTGAAGGCATAACGTTATCATGCCTATACAGTGAAACCTTCGTTTTTCAAGGGACCAGGGAAATAAAACCATCCATGCAGGAAACGATCCATCCAGAAATTTAACATTGATTGAATGGGAGTAGGATGGGTCAAAATGAATGATACAAGCAGGAAAACGATGGATCCGGGAACGATGCATAGAGGTTTCACTGTAAAAATTGAGTAAAAATGTTCTGAGTTGTCTACGAAATATATCAAAAAATGCATCTATTCTTAAATTGACAGGAAAAGAGTTATAAAAAGCGACAGACCGAAAATAGAATCCTCTTTGATATTGTGTGGTCGTGGCCATGGAGCCAAACCGAGTCCTAGCTCGTACCTGTCTTATGCTGAGCACCGACGGTTGGTTCGGTTTCTGCTCGAGCCTCATCCGTAAGAACTCGTGGATCACGTCGAGCGGTATCCTCGACAGGAACAGGAACGCGGAACGATAAGACGGCAGACCGAGAGCCTGCGTTTCCGAACTCCAATAACCGTAACGTCTCATTTCTTCCGATTCCACTTCGTTGATGGACGGCAACTGGAGGCCTGAAAACGAAAATGCAGGGTGTTTACGTCAAATTACAGTAAACCATATTCAATTTGAAATTGAATGTAATCAATCAATTTAACAGTCTTGTGTTATCACGTAGTAACTTTATAGAAGGCCTACATGTTACAATATTACATACCGGTAATTATAATAGAAGAATAAAATTGTTATTGCAATATAAAAATTATATTACCTATTAAATAACAATAAGCCAACAAATAGAATTTCACTCATGAATAATTTAAATAGTTTACATTTACTAATTCTTGAATCTATTGATATTTTCCCCGATATACTCATTGCATTCTCTCTTAAACCCGTTCAAGTTGTTACAATTTTCATTCTTTGGCATTTTATCATAAATTCTTGTCATTATAAAAAAACATTATTCGGACTTGAAATCAATAGACACAAAAAAAAAATACACCCAAAAATACACATTTTGAGTTACGTATAAAAGTTTGAATAGTAAAAATATTCACCATCGAGCTTGTAGGTCAAAACTCTTTACGGACCAGAAACATTGTTTGAAATACAGCTAAATTTGAAATTTCCGAGTTGAATTAACGAGGATAGGCCTACACTGTAATAGAAAAAGCAACATGTGTACAAAGTTTGTATTATTTATACAATGACCAGTAGGGCCTGACCACGAATCAATTAATGTAGTTGAATTTGTGATAATTCTTATTACAAAAAAAAAAAAAAAAAAAATACAAAAAATCATAGTTTCTGGAACTAAGATAATTTCTAGTTTTCTCTAAAATTGGGAAAATGAATATTGTCATTATTCACTGAAATATAGTTTCAGGGTTGTGAATTTATGATGCCCTTTAAAGAAATACCAAATTCGAACATTCACGTAGCCAGGTTACAGGCCTATAATACGTAACGATCACCGACTAATAGCGTCAAATGACGATCTTACCATCAACTGTAAGTGGAGTGTTGTCTGTTTCGCTGTTTGTTTCCGTTGGCTCATTGCCGTTGGTTTGCTTGGGTTTCTCCAGCGTGATCATTGACTTCATTAATACCCTTGTGTGAAGACTTTCTAAGAAGGCCAACGCCTTACGTAACCCTCTCGTTTCAATACCTAGACAAGAAAGAACAAGATTTTACTACCGGTAATATAGTGACACCTCTATCCATCGTTTTTCAAGGGACCAGAAAAAATGAACCATGCCACCCTCGGTAGTTCGGTCGGCTGAGGCACCGCTTCAGAAACTGAAGAAACCGTTGGGCGTGGGTTCGAGTCACGCATAAGGCATGGGTTTTTGTAAACATCCTTCCACTCATCATCACTTCATTGTTTCATTATCGTCTGCTCATTCGTACTCCCTATAACCTAGCTGTTGGTGGGGTCGATAAGCAACAAAAATCATCAATCATGAAAGTGGTCGTGGCCTATATTAAGGAACCATCCCGGCATTAGCCTGGACTACAAAGGAAAACCATGAAAAACACCTGTAAAGATGGACGGCGGCGGGATTCAAAATTCCCCTTGCCTCCCGGATCACATGAAGCGAGCGCGTTAACCACTGCGCTGCATTTGCCGGTCCCCCCATGGACTCGTAAGTCAGAATTCCCCTTGCCTCCCGGATCACATGAAGCGAGCGCAACATGTGCCGATGTATATTCTCTCATTACCTCTTCGATATATTTCCTGTAAGGATTCTTCTCGCTCGAACACTTTGATACCGTCGGTCCCGAACTAGCCGCCGTCTTGGCGTTGTACATCTCCTTGAGCCGGTCATGCATCTCGGAGTCGTGCGAAGAGTCGTGCCGTGCGACCCGTTGGAGTTGTTCGAGTCGGACGGACTGCTGCTGTCCATGTCGAACTGTACCGTGCGTTTGGCGTTGTTCGAAGTGCGTTTCTCTTCCACCGAGCTGCTCCTGAAACGTATTTACAAGGGAAGGTATGAGTGTGGTTTTATGGCGCTACAACAACCAGGTAATTGGCCTAAAGGTCTGTTTTCATGACTCGCGGTAGGTGAGGAAGCCTAGTTGCCTAGTTGAGGAAAAAGGAAACGCTAACACGCTGAAAACGCTGAAAAAATGACAATGCTAGGCCTAGTAGAATAGACAAATAAATAGTGCACGCGTGAACTAGTATATTATATATATACAATGTATATTGCGACAACACAGTTGAAAAACATCCATCAATTATAGATAGGGGCCTAATAACTCGATCAACATGATGAATAAATAAACAAATTATCACAAAAGGATGGTTTCCCTCTGTAGTCCTAGGCTAATGCCGGGATGGTTCCTACAATAAGTCGGCCATGACAGCTTCCTTCCCACTATCCTTCCCATTACCCAAGAACCTTCATCTCATCATCCTATCATCCATCCGACGCCATTAGATCTGCATCATCATAACAGTGAAACAGTATACATCTGTATAGATCTGTTATGGTACATAACAGTAAAACCCAATATAAAAATTTAAAAAAAAAATCGATTCTCTATTTCAGAACCGTTTGAACCTGGAACCGATTCAGAACCGGTTCCCGGTTAACCGAAGTCATCCCTAGTAGAAACATACCTGGATAACGTGAGCAGGTCCGGATAATTGTGATCGTCCGAGTTGGACGTGTCCGTCCCGACTCCTGAGTCGTCGCCGACGGACGGCCAGCGATACTTCTTGTCTTGGAACACTCTCAGCATCAGCAGCTTGCCGAGGATACGCAGCTTGAGGCGGTGATGTTTCGTCATGTTGAACCACAGGCACATGGACTTGACGCGGCCAACGAAACCGGCGCACTTGTACAACGGGTGCTGCACCTGGAGGATAACAAGGTAAATTGATTGGATGAGTAAAACGAAGATTCAATTTTATGGTACTAAAAACATGGAAAATTATTTTTCTGTTATTTTGACAAAAGTAAATTGGGCCGCCCCAGTGGCTAAGTCAATTATCGTTTGCGGTAGTAACTGAAGTCACCATTGTGCGGGGGTTCGAGTCCCGCATAAGGCATGGGTTTTTGTAAACGTCCTTTCATCGATCTCTTCATCGTTTCATTATCATCCGCTCATTCGTACCCCCGTAAAACCTAGCTGTTGATGGGGTCGTTCAGCAGCATCAAAAAAAAAAAAAAAAAAATTGGATGAGCGAAACAAAAACTCAATTTCACAATACCGGTACTCAAAAACAGAAAAATGACACAATTTTTAATTAAAACAACTGAAGGGGCAAAATATTAGTTCAAATTACGTTTTAGCTGGAATTCGGATCATCATATCAATTCGGATTTTTATTAATTTTATCAATTTGAATTCGGATTACCAGCTGTGGACCGACTTCCAAGTTCGAAATACGTCACATTTAGAATTAACCAAGTTTTTTTACCATCGTTTTATCATAGCCTGCTCATTCGTACCCCGCGTATATTGTAGCGCTGTATGGGATCGTTATGCAGCATATATGTAGGCCTATATACAAGTCAAAGTCTATATATAATTATATATTATACATATAGCCTGTATAGTCCCAAAGTCTACAGTATATAGCCTACATATCATGTATTTATAGTCCAAAGGCTATATAATCTGGCACTGTGCGCATTGTCCTACTCCTCCCCACATGGTGTCCATGTCTCCCATCCCTATGAGACATGGGACTCTTTGCAGACATGTTTTAAACAATTTATATCAATTAAACTATGTGTTTGATAGCTAATATATTAATTCAGAATGAGGGGTAAGGCTTGAATTATATAGTAAACAAAACGGAATAACAAAAGACGCTAATTTGATAAAGTAAGAAAATATTGTTCAAAAAGCGTCCCACACCTCCTCTTTCTCCCCTACCGAGGGTTTACTATACAGAGAAACCTCTAAAAACTATCCATGCAGGAAAACGATCCTTCCAGGAAAATTTAGCATTGATTATATGGGAGTGGGGTGAGTAAAAGTGAATGATACAAGCAGGAAAACGATGGATCTGGGAACGATGCATAGAGGTTTTACTATATTACACTTTTGAAAACTACGTCGCTCATTAAATTATTATTCATCTACCTAAAATCTTACCGCAAACGCTTTACTAGACGGGTACAACGCCTCGGCAGCCTCCAACCGAGTCAGCAACGCTTCGACCTCCTTCAACGCGGTCTCCTGCGCATCGTTACAGCGCTGGCAATACATCGACAGGCAGCCGTGGCAAGCCGTCTGCTTGTGGCTCGACATCTGCACAGGGTTGGCGATCTTGACGGCCGCGTACAGGATGTCGCTCTCGTTGAGCTGCTCGGGCGTCAACAGGCTGTCTTGGCTCGGCGTCGGGGAGGGGATGCTGTCGGTAGACTGGCGGACAAACCTGCGTTTAGGTGATCAACGGTAATCTGTTAGGGATTTTTTTTTAATATCATCGAAATAATATGATGAATAATATCAGACGAGCTTTAGCGAGGATTCAATTTGACATACTGAAAAACGTTTTTTTTTTTTTTTTTTTTTTTCTCATGTTTTTTTGTCGGTTCTCCACAGGTCAAACGGCTACAGCTATCAACTTCAAACTTTTTCCCAATATGGTTCCTCATCTAACTTGGATCTGTATAGTTTTGTGACATTATTGGGTGGTAATTTTTTTTTTAATGAATTTTAGAAATTTCAAAAATACCCACTAGAATAAAACCATCCATGGCATAAAAAATCCAGGCACCATGGCATCCATGGATAACAACAGTTTTTGAGATATATCTGTCCGTGTATAAATAATGTTTTAAAGGATTTAAAGTGAGCCAATGTTACTTCCGGTGATGTCTACATGATCTTCGAGTACCATACTACAAGTGAACGTAAAGGGAAGTAATAGTTTTAGTTATTTTGTGAAATACTTACGATACAAGATTTGACTTCTGGGCTAGCCAGAAGGAAGGCTGACATTCAGCTAATTTGATATAAGTGATCACACAGAGTTTTTATGACTTTGAGAAGTGGTTTCGATATTAGCGTTTCAATATATTGTATTTTAGAATAGATTTATGTAAGCACATTCATTATTTCTAGGATTTCCAAGATATTTGGGTCCCAAAAGTTTGAAAATCACTCAAAAGAATACAGGAACTTTGGCAGATTGTTTTTGTGCCCGGCCATCAGGATATCATTAATGTCGAGAGGGCTATGGGGATCGAGACTTTCCACTGCCACTTGGTTTTCCTTGCATCCATGTCATCACAACTATCAATGTCTCAAGAAACGAAGAAAACAAGAACAGACGAGAAGAATATAAGTTGGAAGAAAAATGTATATTTCAAGACCAACAAACATTTGATCCATCCTGACGTGGTTTTTCGTGGTTTCCCACAGTCCTCGAAGTGAATGCTTGGATGAAGTACTAATTGGCCACGACCTTAATTAGTAGAGTGATAGGCCTAGTTATATCGAGGGCTGTCACTCCTTATTGTTTATCCTTTGTATAATGATGAACTTTGCACCTGCTGTCATTGGAAGAAGTGAACATTGCCTAAGAGACTTAGTTCAAAGTGAAAAATATCAACATTTGTGTGGTTGGATTATTCCTAATACCAATGTTGGTAGTGTCCGGATATATCGCAAAAACAGTTTATATTGTGTTCCGGACTTTCGACAACTGAATACTTTTATCTGCGGCGAAGATGTGTGGTCACAGACAGCGTAGACCTGGTGTCAAAGTTCATTGCTTTAATTTAAAATAATAATAAAATGGGGTGGTGGGATCGCCCTTGTGGTGCCCCGTCCAAACGATCCTACTCTCATCCTTAGCCTTAATAGGGGAACAATGATTTTGTATCAAGTTTCGATGTTATTAAAAAAAAAAAAGAATAACACGGCAGAAAAAAAAAAAAATATATTTTCCAAAAAAATGAAATTTTGCGTGAAGTTGGATTACATTTTGATACACATTTCTGGAAACTTTCAACTTGATCGGGTCAGCCATTTTGGAGAAAAAACATAAAATGTGCTAAATTTGTACCACTCGAAGCAGTTTTTACACATTTTTACCCATACTATTACTATCCGCTCGTCCAACAACGCATATATGGCGTTTTCCTGGTATAATATAATAGCGTTGAAGGAGACATTGAAGAGAGAAATGAAGAGTGGGAGAGAGTAGGAAGAGAGAAATGATGGGAAAACAGAGAAAGGTGGAAGGAATTGGTGGAGCGGCAACTGGAGGAAGAAGAGGGCGAAGAAGCTGGAGAAGCAGAGTACGGACAAGAAGACGGAATGGCTCACCGTCTTCGAGATCCCAGGCAGCCCTAGAAACGACGGTGGAGTCACCTCCACCCCCCAAACCCGACATCGTTGGATGGGGAGATCGAAAAATGATGTATATATATATCATCTAAACTTTACAAAATTATTGTTCCCCAATTAAGGTTATGGATGGAAGAAGAGATCGTTTGAATGGGGCACCACAAGGGCGATCCTACCACCCCAAAGAAAACTCATTTAACAACAATAAATCTTGAATATACGGTAGGTAGTGATATCAGGGTTAGAAACAATTCAAACACCAACAGTGGGAGAAAAACAAATCTCGAATCTTATTATTACATTCTCTTTTATTATTATTTTCATTATTTTATTTATTCTCTCATTATTATATAAACTTCTTCTCTTTCTTCCTATTGACATCTTCTTTCTTCTCTCTTTTTTCTCTGTTCTTGTATTTCTTACAAAAATTGAACTTTTTTGTTTAAACATGTAATTAACATGTAATAAAAATAAAACAACAATACTCACATTTTATTGAAAAAATCCTAAAATAGTACATTTCTGAAATTAAATACATTTGTTCTGGCCAGACTGTCACAGTTAAGTATTCAGCAGCCAAGGAGTTAACAATATCAATAGGCGCAGCAAGTTACCTGTAGTCCATGATTTCCTTGAGCAGCGCTTCTATTCCTTCTCTCGCCTGACAAAGATACGCGTCTTGTTCCGTCAGCGTCCTGCCAGCGTGCCAAGCTTGCAGCTCCAGCCAGATCAGGTCCTTCAGCTCGTTCTGCCAGAGATGCTCCTCGCGGACTTATCTGGTATCAGGGCAACAGAACGTTAGCAGACAGCGGGGTCAAACTACCGTATTGTCCATATACTAGGAAAACGCCATATATGCGTTGTTAGACGAGCGGATAGTGATAGTATGGGTAAGAATGGGTAAAAAACTGCTTCGAGTGGTACCAATTTAGCACATTTTATGTTTTTTCTTCAAAATGGCTGACCCGATCAAGCTGAAAATTTCCAGAAATGTGTATCGAAATGTAATTCAACTTCATGCAAATTTTATTTTTTTTTAAATAGAAATATTTTCCTTTTCTTTTCGCTGTGTTATTCTAATGGGTATTTTTGAAATTTCTAAAATTCATAAAAAAAAGTTATCACCCAATAAAACCACAAAACTATACAGAACTAAGTTAGATGAGGAACCATATTGAAAAAAAGTTTGAAGTTGATAGCTGTAGCCTTTTGACCTGTGGAGAACCGAAAAAAAACATGAAAAAGAAAAAAAAAAACATAAAAACGACCACCAATTTTTTTCAGTACGTCAAATTGAATCCTCGCTAAGGCTCGTCTAATAAGCCGACCCCGAATATAAGCCGAACCCCAAACTTTTAGATCAACAATTGAAAAAAGGGTTCATCTCCTTTCCGACGTAAATCATCACTCGTCCGAGATAGAATTTAGTCAATTTCGTATTGCGCGCCTGAGGAAGCTATGCCAACTGCGTGTTAGAAATCGTTGAGAGGGGCCTCACGATCGTGTGTACTCGGCTAGTGCCGGTGACGCGCGATCGTCATATGGCCCGCCTACTCGTCAAGGTCTGACAAGACAATGCAGCTAGCAGCTCTACGTGCCTATGCTTAATTCTGCGCGTCAAATAAAAATGATGGAAACTGGGAAAATCATGTTTTCTTCATGACAAAACATTTATTAAACATATTTTTAGTGCAATATTTTGTCATTTCAAGTGGATTCCACTGTTGAGAGTGTGCATGTGTCGTACGCCCATCTATATTTAGTGAAAAACATGTTTTGGACCGATTTTGACCGATTGACCGAGTTAGGAGCCACCGGGGCGGCTCCTAACTAGTAACTACATTCATTCTGAAATGATCCATTTTATTATTTTCCTCATCAAATATACTTCTGTTTAGGCCATTCCATTCCCTTATGGTTCTGTTGATGAACGGATATTTCACCCTGTCCAGTCGTGCTTGAATGATTCTTATCTTGGCCCAGTGGTCACTTTTTCCATAATAATGGGGTTCCTTCAATCTTATTCCTAGTTCTTTCCATGCTCTTTGCCCTGTAACTGCCCTAAAATACATATTGCACAGCCTCATTTGCCCCCTCCTCTTCTGTAGCAAATTCCATCCCAACTCTTCAATCATCTTACTCACACTCTCTGGTACCCTCTTCAGCTTAGGTGAAAGGACGTTTACAAAAACCCCTTGCCTTATGCAGGACTCGAACCCACGCCCAATGGTGACTTCAGTTTCTACCGCTAGCGATAATTGACTGAGTCACAGGGGCGACCGTGTATTATTAATCATCGAACTATTTGGGGGAAACGATAATAATTGGCCCTGGTCTTACGCGGAAATCGTACCCTAAAAACCCTAATAACAGCCGGACACACAATTACAGTTATTTTATACTTAAATTTACATAAAAACATTCATGAAACCCCCCCCTCTCCCCACAACCCTCAACTAACTCTTTTTTTTTTTTTTTTATATTGGGTTTAACGACGCACTGTAATGACAGCGAAGGTCTATTGGCGTCGGATGGATGATTAATGGGGTGATGGGATGATGAGATGAAGGTTTCCTGGTTAATGGGAAGGATAGTGGGAAGGAAGCGGTCGTGGCCGACTTATTGTGGGAGCCATCCCGGCTTTAGCCTAGACTACAGAGGGAAACCACGAAAAAAACCCTGTAAAGATGGTCGGCGGCGGGGATCGAACTGGGTTCGAAGTTCCCGTCGCCTACCAGATCACAAGAAGCGAGCGTGCTAACCACTGCGCTAAATGTGCTGGTTCAACTAACTTATCAAAGGTAGATCAATCAGATTGGCTTTGAGGTGTTTATGTGATGAACAGTTTTAAAAACACAAACAACACTCCAGTTTCTACCGCTAGCGACAATCGACTGATTCACCAGAGCATCTCACTCTTCCAAGTTATCCGAAGGTAAAACGTAGACGTATTTACCGTTCGTCTGGGGTTCTTGTCTCCCTGCTTGTCGCCGCTGCCCATGCGTATCAGCAACGAGAACGTGCGGTAGAAGTCGACGCGGCTCTCCGGGCACGACGAGTTGTACGTCTCCGTCGGACGTTCGCACTTCTGGAATGCTCGCTTGTACGCTACGAGCTTCGACGTCAGGCTCAGGAAACGGTTGCACGTTTCAACCTGCGATCACGAGAGTTCGGCTCAGACTTTTGGGAAGATGAACAGGATTTGTCGCAAAAATGAAAAAGGAAAAAGGAGTGTACACAATCGAAATTGGGCAGACATACGTCTACTTGTGAGAAATGAGGAATGCAACTTTTTTACAATGGGTCTACAAATAATTTACAATAATTTATAAAATAATAATTTATAATTTATAATCAATAATTTACATACAAATAATTACAAATTATATGGTAGAGCAGTCCCTGTAAGTCAGCTTGCCTACTTTCATACTGAATATCGCCTTTTTTGTAGATGGCGTATGTATCATATTATTGTATCCATGCTATACCTCAAAAATAAAGTCTGTTTTATTTATTTATATTATTTATTCAATCCCCCCCCTCCCAGCAATCATGAGACATTGGTCTCTTGCAGATTTTCTAAATGCAAATCAATGCAAAATGCTAAATGCTAAATGCAATGCATGGTGGCAAGATGCTCTAGCTAGCTTCCATGTCTCTTTGTACAAAACTTTCTTGAAATCTTACATTTTCTTCCAAGGGGACAAACAAGATTTGTTGCGCAAATGAATCTGACATTTGCCATGATTACTAAAAGAGGAATGTACGCAATCGAAATTGGGCAGACGTGGGTCTATGCGTGAGAAATGAGGAATGCAATTTTTTTCACAGATGGGCCTATAAACAATTTTTTATCCATTTAATTCAATTATAAGCTGCTACACAATGTTTTTACATAGGGACCTACTGGTGGACCCACAAATTGTTTATGAACTATAATTTCAATTTCTAGAGATAGTTTTGAAGTTTGAATTTTACTGGTAGGCCTACTATACAATAATTGTTCAAATCGAGAAAAAATCCACACTTATAGAAATTAAAATTGTTTCAACATTATAGGCCTACCAGAAAAAATTAAAAAAAGAGAGTAGGCCTACAAGCATAGTAGGCCTATCGATAAAGTAAATATTACATTCAATTTTATATAGACATTCTATTGATTAATAGTTTTAAGTAACCCTTACATGAAACAAAAAAAACATTCTAAGAACCAAAAAAAAAGGTCTACAGATCACAAAACAAATATTTTGAGTGCGTCAACAAAACCAGCAGCTTACCTTGATAGCCGGCTGCGGCACCATGACTGGCATGCTCTCCGCCCGATCATCGTCCGGCACGCTGGCGCCCGCCTGTCGTCCGGTCGCCGGGATGTCGAGCTTCAGGTCGCGCTCCGAGCCTCGCAGCAGCTTCATCGAGCGCTTGTTCGAGTGCATTGTTGTTTCCGTGCGCTGCGTTCGGTCTGGGACAATCGGAAACACACGTCAGATACTCGGAAGTGGTTATAGTCCCTAGGAGATTTTATTCCATATTGAATATCACCGTTTTTGAGGTTATAATGTATTTCCTATTAGTGGTACCATTATTTTTATTTTTATTAACCTTTATTATATTGGTGATATTACTGTTACCCAAAAATAAAGACAATTTCACCATCATGATTCAATATGAATGAATTCTACGAACGAGCGTGGTAAAATTATGTGTTCAAACATGAAATGATTTATAATTAGTAAATACTTAAAATACTATATGTTAATCTATATATTGTAAGTTTCTTAAACTTTAAATATATGTTTCAGTATTTTCTGACAAGGTAAACATTACAACACAATCAACATTACAAATCAACACAATGCAAATTGTACAAACGACTGATAATAAACAATAAACAACAATAAACAACAATCAGTATCAAGTAGGGATTTTAAAACATATTCAGATATGTATGTAACTATGTAAACAGTGAAACCTCTATGCATCGTTCCTGGATCCATTGTTTTCCTGTTTGTAACATTCATTTTGTCCCACCCCACTCGCATATTATAATCAATGTTAAATTTTCCTGGATGGATCGTTTTCCTGCATGGCTGGTTTGATTTTCCTGGTCCCTTGAAAAACGATGGATAGAGGTTTCACTGTAGACTGTTTCAGTCTCAACAATTACTGACTAATCACAGGTGGCATTTTTATTAATCACTTCTGTTCAAATTTGATTTTTCAATTAAAAATGAGTCACTTCTTCCATTCGAAACCAAAAAGAAATACTCTGAACCAGAGAGAATTGTCAAACCATTCTTTTCGCCGTCTCCTTTTTCAAAGTACGAACTTGGAAATTAGTTTTCACTTATTTAGTATTTAGTATTTACATTATATTAAATGTCTCGGTTGAGAGTGTAAATGTGTAATAACTGCAGTTTCAGCAACGAGAAAACAAAACATCTAAGGCCACAGACTAACATCAACTAACAGCAAAGAGCTTCAATATCAATGAAAAAGCAATCAAACGACCCTATCTTTACAGCACGCTATAAATATTATTACCCATTATTAAAATCATAATTTATATAAAGTACGGACGTTATGAGATTTTATGAACACCTATTTCTCATCGTGATTTGTATTTTTTTTTTTTAATTTCGAAACCAACATAATTATTCAAGGTTCAAACTACCAGTACATATAAAGCCCCTGGTAATTATTTGGGAAACATTAACTGAACCCTTGAAAAAGAGAAATAAATAAGTTATTGGATCTATCTATATTAACAATTCAGTGAGAAAGTAGGCCTAATGTACAAACTATATTTTTGGCCAGAATTACAATAAGCAATTAAAGTTCTTGTTAGCTGTTTTATCACATTTATTACAATGGTAACCCAAGGTAAAAAGCACATGAAGCCAAGGGTAATAAAAAAGCTAATTCATAGTATTTATTGCTCTTTGTTTAGTTACTGAATGTACTAATGTACGTAATGTGTATTACAGCTATATACATTCATTAATTACCTTTCCTTCCGAAAAATGCTGCTATAAACAGAAATTAGCAATTATTATAGCATATTTATAGCTAGCTGAAATAGATATATTAAATTGTGTCTACGTATTATTATATGTAGAGTCTAGACCTACAGAAAAAACTCATTATTTTGAAATATTTACTAGGTACCTTTAGGGATTAATTAGAAATCAAAACATTAAGGTACCAGTACATAATTTAAAAAAAAACAATGAGCATTATTATGTCTACTATAATTAGTTGTGAATAAAGACGTAAGATACGACTATAAAAGCGAGTCTCACTAACACTACCTTTCTTGTGCTGACAGTGGAAAACCCTAAACACCAAAAACACGATATCACAAAATATCAAAATGTTTCGATAAACAATCTAAGATTAACATTTCTCAAACTATAAACTCAAATTGTCTGCTAAACGTTCACTTCACATCTATTGACTTTCGTATCTTCTCCAATCTTATTTGCATTCTACGTACACATCCAATGTGACACATAACAATTTTTCCAAGAACCCACGTGCGATAAATTCCAATCAATCGGTATAACTACATTTTCCAACAAACAGAATGACTTTGCACACAGATAGAAATGTACATCAAACAAGTTTCTAGTTAACTCCGGTGATAAAACGGTACGGTACTAGACGCACGGTAGCGCCCGGCCATTGAGAGATAAGTATCAGGCTGGCATGACAGATAAGAGGTAGAGATTAGAGACAATAAGATTCACCGTATGAGGCCCAATCAGTTGAAGATATGCATTGGGTTTATTTACAGAATTATTGTCAACAGAAAAGATATGATATGTCAACTATTTACTGAGAAAACACACTGTACGATGAATGAGATGATAGGTCCAAGAAAAGTCATTTTGTAATGATGATTAAATTATAGTAGGCCTATGCTCAATGAGGCCATTCACAGATAGGTTTTTTTAGGGATACAAATGAGTGTAAAAAATTGCCCACACAAGAGAAACATACAAGTGATGTTTTCAGACAAAATGTTGTGTACTGCGCGTTATATCCCACGCCTAATCTGGCCGCCTGCATTTTCATTGCTTTTTGTTTAAGAAATTACCACTAATTTCACTCTTAAGTATCAATTATATAATTTTAAGAAAGACATCTATTATGCATTTATGCTGAATATAGCGTATATAATAGCAGATAGCTTAAAATAGGGAATCAGACTTATGCGTTTTTGTCTCGCCTTTTCAAAAACATGCTTCAACAAAAACCAAAATGTATTGAACATGAAGATATACTAGAAAAAATGTATTTAAAGCACTGTTCGATTTCATCGCTTTCATAGCAATTGCTATTTTTACAGTCTTACAAATGATGATAGGAGGGATAGATTAGATTATGTTCACAAAAGTGGTATGTCTATGCAGTACTCGAACCACGCCCAAATAACTAACGCACTAAGTGTAATATTAAATTTTAAAATGAATAGACCAAAGTAGGCCTATTTTATTCTTTCTGTTGAAGGTGGTTAAAACTGGCTAAAATGAGTTTTGACCAGGGCGGTTAAAACCACGGTTTAAACCAGAGGGTGGCTAAAACTTGCCAATCCTGCTATAAACACGTGTAGATAGGGGATAAAGGGTACCAACTTACCAACAAGATGTTGCGGCGAGGCTAGGTCGGACTTCTCTAGGAGCTCGGAGAAGTAAATACTATCGAGCGTGTTACGTCGAGTCGCTTTGGCGTGGATCACTTTAGCCGCGGACTTTGCCGAGCTCGGCCTGTGCACCACGACAAAAACATTGAGAACGTAACGGACGACATTAATTCTGTAATCGCAATGCTAATGAGAGGAGAGCGTTGTCGAGTTTGAATTGGAGATCACGACATAATTCAAAAAATTATTAGTAACATCGAAAACTTGACACAAAGTCATTGGTGCCGAATTAAGATTAAGGATCTACAAGGACGATCTTATCATCCCAAAGCAAATCTAACCAGAAATTATAATGTATCTCAATTTAAAAAAATCCGCATATATTATATACTATAATATTATTATATATTATATTAGGCCCAAGTCCTCTAATGAGGGATCTGATGAACAATTCAAACATTTGTGTGGTAAGAAACAAAACTATAAAATAAAAGCAAACTTTTAAAAGCGATTGTAATGCTAACTAGGAGAGCCGAGCATTATGAATTTACTAACAGAGTTCAAGTTTGTCGAGGTCATCATTTTGTGAAATTTTACAATTGGAATTGGAATGAGAAATTACAGTATTTCTCTACTATCACCATTACAGGTACATCAAGTAAAGAGCATGGAAGGCTAAGGCTAATGAGATGCACAACAAAAAAAAAAATATATATATATAGGGCCTATATATATAGATGGAAGTGAATAATAAAATTTCGGTGATCATATATAAAATTGATTACGGTGACCAACAGAAAACAACCAATCGTCAAGTTTCAGTATCACCTAAACTATTCATTATAATTAGTTACCAGGGTGTTTATTTGAGAGCTGCGTCTTCTTATATAGTTGTACCCCGAAGTAAAGGAGGTCGAGGAACCAACCTAATACAGACCTATATGGCCTTACACAACAATAGTGTTGCAAGTATATCACTCATTTCAATATTGGTAGAGCACTTTGATTAAAATATTTGCTATTTTGTCAACTCTTACAAATCATTTCTCTTTTCAGATATAATTTTATAATGTCACACGCCGTATCACGGAAAATACTGACCTAATAAACAATAGGTTTAAAGGTTATTTCAGCAAACAATTTTAGTTGAACAGACGGAGCTTTGTGCGGATCCTTCGTTCACGTGCTCCGTTATCGGACACTTATCACAGATGACAGGAAGCTATTAGGAAAATACTCGTTTATGAGTAGGCCTACCAGCACGAGATCGGAACAACCTAAACGACAACATCCTCGAGAGAGAACGAATGTAGGAGATAACATTTCGTATCTACTCTAATATACACAGTACTTATACCAACTTGTATTAAATGTTTATATTTTAATACTACGTATGCTTTAACTTGACTAAGAGTACCGATTTCTACATACCGTACTTAACTATCTGAAGGAATAGTTAAAATGCAATCCATTAATAAGTTGGTATTTTATAATTTATATAATGAATGTTACTAACTGACTGAACTCCACAAGTTTAAATAACAGATGACCTTGAGCCAAACAAAACAGTAACGGTCAACAGGAAATGTATGTTTTGTCTATTACGTTCGATGTACGTTTTTTTTTATCAAAGAACAAATAGGCCTACATGATGACTGCCTATTTCAGCAGTAATTACTGATAACCAACCATTTTACAAATTATGTCCTTTATATTTTCAAAATACTAATGTTGCAGATATTTTGTTCAATAAATTACGTTCAAACTACAGGACCCACCCGCATTAAAGCCTTGATTTAATTTCAATTTCTTCTTATCCTACCAACATTAGAATGCTTCTAAAGGCCTACCTGTTGCTTTTTTTAAATTAATTTTAATGCTGCTTAACGGCCCACCAACAGCTGGGTTATACGGCCTATGGGTGTACGAATAAGTGGTTCTTCCAACATTAGATGAAATAATAATCAATGCTCAACTCTTTTTTTATGCAGCTTAATGACCACACCAACAGCTAGGCAGTTGATAAGCAGTTGATAATGAAAGGATGAAGTAATAATACAGGTAGGTGAAAGGACGTTTACAAAAACCCATGCCTTATGCAGAACTCGAACGCACGCCCAACCTGACTTCAGTTTCTACCGCAGTGCGATAGTTGACTAAGCTATGGGGGGCGGCCTTACCTCTCGCTCATTCACTATAACTACAAAGCACAACTACAGTGAAAACAACTACATCAAATAGTCCAAGTATATAATTACCCAGACTGTTCATCGGACGTTCGTTGTTTTCGCTCTCTTTGCCGCCGAGAAATTCTAGTTCGAGGTGGCGTACTGCCATATTCAGCATACTGGTTTAAAATGTCGTCGGCAAAGAAATGGCGGGCTTCGAAGCTGCTACCGGGACTGTCGTGTGATATCGGCGACAACGTATTAGACAAGTCCTCGGTGTATTTCGGTGCAGCTCTGAAGGGTGAAACAAGAGGTGTTCAAGATCGATACACTTGAGTGATGTTCCAGCAATGGGTGGCAGAAAAGCGATAAGTTATGAGAAAATTACATCTCGACAGATTTGCTACTGTATTTAACAACTATAGAACGATCATCAACACTTATTTTTGTTAGTAATGGCAAAAATCAATTTCTATTGGGTGCCAAACAACTTTGGTATTGTCCTGTAGAAAGCAACATTGTAATTTTTGTGCAATTATTTAATTATCATTTTTATATACTTGAGCTCATCATTTATATTTGATGTGCCTTGTTTTCATCCATAACTATTGTTATTACTACGCTACGGTACTTGATCTGCGTTTCACGCAGTACTATGTTATTTGAAATGATAGGGTACCTAAAATTAGTGTCACGTTAGCAAGTTGTCAATAATTTTTGTTACTCAATAATTTGTCAATAAATTTGTCAATAATTTTTGTTTTTTGTTACTGCTCTTAACCTTTTCAAGATGCGTTTAGTTAGCAGACTGAGCAAGCTGAATTCTGATATGACCTGCTAGAAGATGATGATGACTATTGTTTGCTCAACGACCCTACCAACGGCTAGGTTATACGGGGGTACAAATGAGCAGGTGATAATCAAACGATGAAGTGATGATAAGTAAACTCATGATAAAGATAAGAGGTAATATTTTAAATTGATTCATAATACTTTAGATCTCTTTCTACATAAAACAACTAAAATATCAGCATCATCTTGACATCATATAGGCCTAGTTATAGCCCAGTAACCGCTCATCTCCAAACCTGTACAGCAGGCCATAGGCCTACAGGCTAAAATATAAGGTTGTCTTTCAACAACGATGTTTTCGATCAATTTGATACTTTAGGATGTTGATTCGATATCAAATTAGAATATTCGATACATATTAAATAATTCGATATCTAAACGATGATCGATGGAAAAAAATCGTAAATAGCTAAAAAATAAATGTTATTAATATTAATTTGATGGAGAATAAACTCAAACTAAAATAGTAGGCCTAAGCTACTTCAAGATTACCCAACTTTCTGATTAACATTTTTTTCGATTGGATCAATTCAATATCAATGGAAAATTTCAATAGGCCTATATTTCGATCGGTATTCAGTATTAAAGTTAAGATATCATTTGCAATTTTCATACTGAAGGTAATTCTACTAAAATGAGTATTTTTTAAAAATAGCTAGTATTAAATGCACAGTCATCACAAACCAACGACATAGTTGAGGCAAAATAAGGGTTCCCATTGGATCACTTTTATGCCCAGCATTTAACATTGACGGCTGGAAGTTTCAGACTGAAATTCTTTGGATTCCTTAAAAATATTCAAGTGGCCTACCTAGAAATTACGATGAAGACAACAACCTAACCTTGAAGAATACAACCAATGTAAACACCTTACACATTAGCAGTTAGAACATGATTGTCATAAATCACCATAATAATCCTCTAATAGGTATTTGTTTAGGCCTTTAGCTCGATGACATTCAACGCCCCCCCTCCCCGCACCAGTGCAAAAAATCACGTGCGATATAAGCACGAATAAAAAAAATATACAATTAATATTCAAAATTTTATACATAAACTTACCCAGCATTTTCTTCATCGTCAGAGCTAAAATTTATTTCAATTCCAACGCGAGTTTTCCAGTTATCGTCGGCCATCACTATTATCTAATAACATTGATATTAAATGATAAAAACAGTTTAATATTACGACGACAGCCCACGCAGTTTACTTGTCAAAATATTCAACATGGCCAACTGCGGCCAAACTGTTCATGTGTCAAGTTTACGCGTTGCGGTGTGTCGGTCGGTAACTAGAATATTGCAGTCTATTTTTTCCAGTTGATATCAACGACTACCACTAGAGCGCTTACAGCGTTGAGGAACATGAAACCACAAAAAAAGAACACAATATTTTTGAATTTTTGATGAGCGAGGAATAAGAGAAACATTTTGATTTTATTTATTTATTGTTAAATTTACTCGACAGTCGACATTTTAATGAAACATTACACCATTTCAAAAAGCACACTGACACTGTGCCAACTAAGTATATCCCTGTAAGCGGTCGTGTATCGATGGTAAGTTACTTATATTATCTTATTTGAAACATCCTCATAATCTATAAGTCGTACCCGTGGGATTTGTGGGAATATAGAACAACATTAACAATGGTAATAACCTACAAAACAAGAATAATTAATATCCTACAGAGGATAAAATCTATTCGATGACGATGATTATTATTAGTTATATTATTTGCTCAACGTCCCAAAAGACCAGCTAGGTTACCTGGGGCATTACAAATTCAATGCTTGGGGGTACGAACGACCAGTTAATGATAATTCCAATAATGATTATTGTTTGCTTAGCAAACCCACAAACAGCTAGGTCATTTGGAGTTACGAATCACAGTTGGATAATGAAACTATGAAGTGATGATAGTGACAAGACATTTACAAAACCCATGTCTTATCCTGGTATCGAACCCAAGCCCGAACCGACTACAGTTTCCTTGGTTGCTGACTGATTCAGATGGGCAACTGACTAGCCTATTTGGCTATTTTGTATATACCCATTCAATAGCTAGTTCCTACTACATAAAATGACTCGTCAAAAATATATTGTAATAATTCATGAAAAAAGAGATCACTTTTTCTACTACTTCCAACACGTGGTGTAATAAACAAAAACATGTGGTTGATCGAAAATATGACATCAATCATATAAAATTAATCCAGAAACGCTAGATTTCACGACTTGAGTCACTTTCTACGTACATTCCATTGAAAGTTAAATACTGATATATTTGACAAAATTCGAATTATTTAGTTTTAGAAAGCCTTTTATTTAAGTGCAACGGACAACAATATCTGCAATTATGTGATAGGTATTATGTACGCCTACACCAGGTATGTCGTAACTAGTCTCCGTGAAATATGAGTTATGTATATTATAATTGACAGGATATGTCATTTTTACGTAAAATTGTGTGTTTTTGTTGGTATTTATTTCATGGTTTCACTTGTAAAAAGGTGATTTTATTGACAGTCTCATTGATGAAGTTTTATTATTTTCTAGTTGATAATCTTACACTGTCGTAACTAAAACCTAACAATGCTTTCAGTTTCAATTTTTTCAAATTACTTTTTTGAGGAAATATACGAGATTTTTTTGCATCAACATCGAAATCTTCGATCATTTGAAATCGTTAATTTGTTGCATTTTTGAATAAATAAAATTAATGTATCAGTATACAATGCTGTAATAGGCGAGTATTGTAATTTTAAGCAAAAATCAAGTATCCACTTGATAGGAAATGATGAAACATTTCCTCATAGTTTTGCACGAATGTTAGATTAAGTTCTAATCTACACTAATAACGCCAATGTTTTTAAAAATTACAATCAGTTAAGAAGTTTTAAAAAAATTGTCTACATAATCAATGATTACATACCCAATTATATAGTCAGGATGGCCGAGCGGTCTAAGGCGCTGCGTTCAGGTCGCAGTCCACTTCTGTGGGCGTGGGTTCGAATCCCACTTCTGACAAAATTTTTATTAAAATCTATGAAGAAGGATATTATCCTAGGCTCAATAAGCGCTTTGAGACATATGCCGGCCAAGCCAAAGCAGTCGATGCCGGAAAAAAAACTTATCTGAAACGTGCCTATACCATAACTTACTTCATGAACGCTTACAATCTGAACTCTGAAGAAAATAGAACTTATAGGGACGGTGGTTGGTGTTTGAGGCACGATTCAGAATTTCTTTGTAGAGTTTTGAAAAATATTTAGACTTGTCAACAAATTCATAACATAACATTGTTTCACTAGCCCTTCGAGGATCTTTACAAATTTCAAGTCATCATCTTTACAGCCTTCAGTATTGATTTTTTTTCATTGCGTTTCATATAGTAGTCTAATATTACATATAATATTAAACTGCATCAGATATTTCCTTCATTAGAATAGTCTACGAAATAAACCAACCGAATGGAAAGATTGATTTTTAACTTGAATGCCGTCAAAACTTCAACTTGATATAACTTTTTGAAAAAATTCAATTTCATTCTCATTAGTTCATCCATCTACGCGGAAACACTTAACGCGTTTTCCTAGTTATCATCATTATTTCATTATTCACATTTTCTTTGTTTTCTTATTCACCCATTAAACGCATTTATTTTTATATTTTTTTAATTGCAAGTTAACATTATTATTTCATTTTGTTGAACAACTATTCCTAGATTTAATCAACTTTTATTTCAACTTCAATTGGGCAACAATGACTTAGTGTCAAGTTCGCAATGTGCATATAAACAAAAAAATAAAACTAATATACAATAAATATTTAATTGTTCATAAAGTTCGTCTTTTCAATTTCACATTCTTTTCAATTGTTTTTATTAATTTCTTAATAAGGAAGTGGAATGCAAGTTAATAATCATTGTTCATGAACCGCTAAATACACTGAATTTCTCTCAAAACTGAATAATAAAATACCAAATACATTCACCACGTCCAGCAAATGACTGATGTTAAAATAATTGCAGGATGTGACAAAGCCATGTGAATTCATTTCATATTTCGTTGCATTTATTTTAAATCGATTCAACTGATCTCATAAACAGATTTCATTTCGATTGTGTAATCATTGACTAGTGAAAACTAGCGATTGTTTATGATATTTGATAGGAAAGATGGTCGATCGTGACCTTCACAATTATGACATAGGCTGTAAATTGAGAAAGTAATTTGTTTATTGCTTACTGAGATGCTGAAGTGGAATTATTATTGACTAGGAAAACGCCTTATATGCGTTGTTAGACGAGCGAATAGTAATAGTATGGGTAAAAATGGGTATAAACTGCTTCGAGTGGTACCAATTTAGCACATTTTATGTTTTTTCTTCCAAATGGCTGACCCGATCAAGCTGAAATTTTCTAGAAATGTGTATCAAAATGTAATTCAACTTCACGCAAAATTTCCATTTTTTTGGAAAATAAAAATATTTTCTCTTTTTCCCGCTTTGTTATTCTAATGGGTAGTATTTTTGAAAATTTTAAAATTCATAAAAAAAAGTAACCCCCCGATAATGCCACAAAACTATTAAACAGATTCAAGTTAGATGAGGAACCATATTGAAAAAAAGTTTGAAGGTAATAGCTGTGGAGAACCGACAAAAAAACATAAAAAAAAACAACATAAGAACGAACACCAAGTTTTTTCTGTATGTCAAATAGAATCCTCGCTAAAGCTCGTCTAATTACTATCACTTCAACAATAAAACATATGTTTTAATTAACATCTATGAATTGACACACAGTTGTAAAATTGCCCAGTTAAAGCCAAGTGCGACAAGGTAGGATCGTTCGGACGGGGCACCACAAGGGCGATCTTACAGCCCACAATTAAATAATGTAGAAACATGTAGCATCCTGGATATAGGCATATTATGCATGTAGGTAGAGAAATAGGCATATTTATACGAAACGTAATGGAAAGCTATACATGCACTTTGAGGTTGAAACAATTATGTCACTGCCTTCCTGTTTTATCCATTACTAATTTTAATTGTTCAGGAATTATATTGGTTATAGCCTGTTGTTTAAATTCCCAATGGGTTTCTCTATAGCTTAAATTGATGTACAAAAATTACATTATAATTTTTTTTTATCCAAACGGCTCATCCGATTTATGTGAAACTTTGAAATAATGTGCATCATTGTTTTACTAAAATATTAAATCCCGTGAAAATTTGAATTTATTTTTAGATGAGCGGTAGCGAAGATTTTCATCCTACTCTTACAAAGCTTTGTCTGTGTTTTTTTTTCTGATCAAGTTACTATGCCAACGATGTACCTGAATTAGTTGAACGAGCAATATGATACCTAACCGTCCTAAAAGCCCGCAATTCTCTTTTTAAAATTAGTAACTAAAAGTAACTACATAACATTATAATAAAAATATAAATACCATAATTAAATAAATGTAAAAAGTACACGCTTTGTTAAACAATAGAAAAAAAGTAACATTTGTCACATTTTGTTACATTGAATGCGTTCAAAATACAATAATTAGATCACTTCAAATCCTACCAACTTGAATCAGAAAAAATCGAATGAAAAAAAAATCAACAAAATGATGTAACCAATAGAAAAAACTACTGTCCTAACAAAATATAATCCTGGTATACGTGCTATACCGTAATGTACCCTGATGATTGGATGGAGTGTTGGTGGGGGTGGAGGGAGGGGAGGGGGGGGGGAGAAAGTACTGTTTGTAGGGGAGAGAGAGGTGGGGAGGTAAAAATAGTCGCATCTCACTTTTCACAGAAAACTTGCTAAAACTAAAAACAGTATCGCGTCTAGTGAACACAGTGAAAGGTGTCAAATTGTTAGCACGAAGAGAGAAGAAAGAAGAAAGAACTGGACCGAGTTTTTTCTTGATCAAGGACTAAATTATTAGACATCATGACAAATATAAAGGTAAGAAAAATTAAATTATTAGATAAATCGATTTTTTATATATTTTTTGTAAGTGTGTACCTAGAAAAAAATTCAAGAATGTTGAGGATATTTTTTCAGAAAAAAAAATTTCAATCTGTATTGCTTGAAATTAAAAAATTCAATTTAAAAGGGAAATTACACAGAAATTTGTTTCCGGTTTGGCGAGTGAAGTATAAAAATGTATATGTTTATTAATATTTATTATATAGTTTATTTAATATGATGGATATATCTATATCGCTACATATTCTCATTCAAATATCATTATATGTTTATATATATAATGATCTTTGAATTGGAATATATATATCATTTGGAAAATTGAAAGATTCAATAGTATATTCGAGTTAAATTTGCTAGTTAAAAAATAGCTCAATATCGGATTAATAATAAACAAAATCTTCAATATTGAAAAATAAAAATTTGCCTTAAAAACGAAGGAATTTTAAGTATACATTATCACTTGAAACATAATTTATTCGCAAAAACTCCACTAAGCCTATTGATGTTTCCATTTTTAAAAGTCAGTAATGGCCTTAAACCATCCAATCAAGTTCAATTTTCATGCCTAATTGCTAACTAGGATTATAATAAATACCCGCTAAATAACTGTATTATTAGTGTTCATGCATAAAACAGTTACAATTACAGGTATTCAATGATTTAAATAATTTTCTTGAATGCCAATTAGGATCACGGTTAGTAGGCCTACCTCTCAACGGATAGCTAAATAATTAGACTAGAGGAAAACGATATAATAATCTCATTTGTCCGTTCACGGGTGAGTGAAATGTCTTTTTCATCATTAATATTGGTGGTAGGCCCTATAGTGAAAAGTAAGACGAGACACAAAGACATTGTAACCCGATCTAGATCTAGGTCTGGACTCTAGATCTAGATCTTGATTTAGGAGATGACAAGGTAGGACCGTTTACCGTTGACCTGTCGGGGTGCTACAAGGGCGATCTTACCAACCTATAAAGCAATATATGAATAAGTAGGTATATAAGGGTTCTGAAAAGTTTCAATTCTGATAAAGTATATACATATATAATTATATATATCATATAAATGAAGACACATATTTTTTTTCATGGATTTCATGGATTTATTTTTTTTCTTAAAAGACTAACGTTTCGCCAGGATTTGTCCGGGCATCTTCAGGGTCAAATTGCAATAGGGACACATCAGATTATATAAATATATATATATATATATATATATATATATATATATATATATATATATATATATATATATATATATATATATATATATATGTATATATATATATATATATATATTATATATATATATATATATATATATATATATATATATATATATATATTATATATTATATAAATATATATATGTATATATTATATATATATATATATATATATATATATATATATATATATATATATATATATATATATATATATATACACACTCACATATATAATTACTCACTAAATCAAACAGTATTGACCACTATAGTGATAGGCATGGCTTAGGCCTAGTAGTAGGCCACCTAGATTTATTAGTACTTCATGTGGGTATTAAAAGATAGAAGGATTGGTATTTTCAAATTTCCCTTTGATAGAATGTTATGTTAGGTTTGGATCAGGTCAATGACTAGTCATCAATTAAATACATAATCACATTTTTCTATAATCAATAATCAGCATTCCATTATTTTCTTTTATATATTACATCAATATAAATTCTAATAAAAACAATTAATATTGTTCGTAATATAAATAATTGGTGACTTATTGGTCAGTATAAGAGAAACCTTCAGAAGCATTTCGTCAATAGTAGAAATTGGAAGTGAAAATAATAATTGGCGAATGTATTAGGCTTGCCTAAATTTGTATCGTTAAATCTTGGATACGCATGGTCTATGAGCGTGAACATAGACATGCGTTCAACATGGTTTTTAGAAATACAATCACATTTATAACAATTGTGAAATGTTTAATTTCAATTGTGGAATTTTTATTAAGTAGGCCTACTCTAATACTGAGCATTTAATTATAAATATGTTTTATATTATTTTGGACTGAAAGGGTGATTTTAGTCCATTGAATTTTCACGATAAGTTATCATTGTAAATACAAACAGTCATCGAAGTCATTCAAATCATGGAATTGAATTAAAAATGATTTGACTTTTATTTGAGATTATAATTCATATATACTGACTTAGACCTATGAAAATCAACTTCACCACCTCATTTCGAGTTTAACAATCTCTAATTTCTAAATAATTTCTAATATAATTGATAATATAATTGATATATTCATATATAATAATAGAATCATATATTTCTGAGAGGATTTCCCAATAATTTCCAATTTAACACCCTATTCACTATAAAGATCATTTTGACCTCTCCATAACCCACTCACTTCCAAAGAATCCTTGAATTAAAAAAAATATGTGTATCACTGCATTATTATTATTCTTACCATTAGCAACGGAAAAATATTTAAAATATTTCAACTCTAATTTGAGTTTAAAATTCATACCTACTTGGGCACATACAAATCAATAAAAGTCCACCATCTATAATTTCCGGTTTAACAATCTCCAATTTCTGAATAAGTTCTAACATAATTGACAAAATAATTTTTATATTCATATATAATAATACAATTATATATTTCCAATATAATTTCTAAATAATTTCTTATTTAAAACCTTATTTTCGATAAAGATCATTTTGACCTTTTCATAATCCACTCTTCAAAATTTAGACTCCCAAAGAATCACTAAATTAAAAAAAAAAACTCATCACACTATTATTATTCTTGTTACCATTAGCAACGGTCATCTCATCTCTCGATAGTAATTTAAAATACCTAAAAGTAAAAACCACGATTAAAGTGTTTGCTACGTGCGATATCAATATACGTATACAAGAAACTATAAAATGGGTCGATTTCTAATTAATATGGTAAGAATGACTGTCGATAATATTCTCTTTTATGGTCAATTTTGTATTTATTGTTCAAGTGACCGCAAAAGATCAACGTATAATAAGATAATATTCCATGACAGTCCTTGCTTCGAATCCTGTAGAGGATATTTATTATGTATTGTGATTGTGGTATAAAATACAGTAGCTATATGTACAGTAGCTGACTATAGCTGTATTATATTTGTGGTAATAACGTGACACGTGTGTGAAGCCTGAATGGTTCACATTTGAAATATGGATTAATTAGATGAGCTTTAGCTAGGATTCAATTTGACATACTGTTAAAAGTTGGTGTTCGTTTTTATGTTTTTTTTTTTTATGTTTTTTTGTCGGTTCTCCACAGATCAAACAGCTACAGCTATCAACTTCAAACTCTTTTCCAATATGGTTCCTCATCTAACTT
>OU015473.1:8969695-9091283 GCA_907164805.1 Brachyptera putata | reverse complement strand
AGTTTCTCTAAAATTCGGAAAATAATATCGTCATTAATCTTTGAAATCTAAATTAATGGTTGTGAATTGTGATGTTCTTTAAACACAATAGTGTTTAAATATTCAAATTTGAATCAAGTTCATAACAATGATTTGTTACTTTAAATATGGGATTGTTAATTATTTCGTCTTCTTATTTTGTAAGTAAATCTTTAGGTGGAAAAAAATGTGAACAGAATCTTAAAATATCAAAAAAATATCTCTTTTGAATTCTTAATTAAATATATATAAAAAAAATACAACTGCAGTCCATGTGATCGAGTTCATATTGACAATAACTTACACATTTGATTGTGCAAATAACTTGGCTTTCGTTAAGCTACCGTTCGAATGTTCACAATTTTTTTTCATGAGCATGATCTCAAAATTTATGTAGTCATTGCTTTTATATAAGTACATATATACTTCACACCACATAAGTTGGCACTTCAGAACTAGTTGTATTGTCGATCTCGTCCAGCTACCTTGCGTGGGAGGAAGTATAGAATTAGACGCACTTTGGTAGCTATCTTCTTTACCTCTGGGATATGTCAACTTTGACCTTTACTACCATTCAATCTTTGACCTCTCCTTCATCTCTTCACCCCTGACCTCTTGAACATTTGACCTCTGGAATCCTTGACCTCTTCTTGTATTTTTTCTTGTTGCATGTATTTCTACTTTTCTACTTTTCTACTTTTGTATTCTTGTAACTTTGTACTTGACTGTTGTATATAGGCCTAGTTCTTGTCTTATATGAAGTGTTTTATGAGAATTTTGTACAAATAAATAAAGAGAAAATTCAAACATATATTTATAGTTATTTCACATATCTACTAAAATGTCAAATAATGATCTGTTTTTGGAACTAATATACATTTAATTTTTATGTTTGATTCTTATTACTAACTACTAATGTTTGATATAATATAGTTTTAATTTCGTCACTTAATTATAATATAGGTTCTACTAATATTTATTCTTTATTCATTTTTGAGCTAAAATTTTGAATACAATCGAATTATCACATTTTGATCCACAGTATTTTTTTTTATTATTTCCAATTATTTTTCCATAAACTAAATTACGACTTCTAATTCAAAATACAAAATGATGTTGATTCAAAAATTAGAAAACCTCAGTCTTTTTTTATTGGTGTTTCAGCTTCTGGTTTGTTGTAACAAATTGAATTGTATTACAGTATTTGAATTTCTTTAATAATCTGATTTATAGTTAAGCGATTTGTTATATTACAAATGACATTTGGACATTATCAACTAACTCATCTGTTTATTTCAAAATGTATGTTTGCTTATTCATGTTTCTCATTTTTACATTCGTTTCTATTTGCTTGTAGTTGGTGTTCTTTGCCAGTTATGTATACCTGTATGATTCATGTTCCTTATGATTCCTGAAAATTGATATCCCTTATCAGCACAGTTGATGACCCGCCCTCCTCCCTCCCCTTCATTTCTTGGCTGATTTAGCTAAAGCGCTGCTTTAGAAACTTGAGTTAATTCGGATGTGGATTCGAGTTCTACACACAAAAACGAGTTGGTTTTAACATTATTCGGCTCATTCTAAACTCAAATAATCTAGCTATTGGAGGAAAAATAATCGTCTTGAGCAGTACTGTTAATGATACACACTTTTTTCTTGCTGATTTGCTTATCTTCTACCCGAGGGGTTAACAACTTCTGAAATCCGGTGTACACTTGCCATGAAATCACTTGAAATCCCCTTGAAATCCCATCTAAATCTGTATAAAATACATATAAAATCTCTTGAAATCCCTGAAATCTTGAAATCAGGAGTTCACCAAATTTGCGAGTTGTAAGCCTCTCGGTTCTACCATATACATGTCCTTTTTTAAAAACCGGTCAATCGTATTCCTTCTTATTAGATAGTTTCTGGTCCAGTTTTCCTGTTTCTTCCCCTAATTGCCGTCTGTTTCTGTTCCAGAGTTTGACGAATGTGCGCTGAAGAACCACGGCTGTGAACATAACTGCACCAACACTCTGGGCGGCTACAAGTGCACATGTCGCATCGGTTTCGAGCTGCACTCTGACGGCAAACATTGCGAAGGTACTTCAAACTGTTATATTATCTGGTGCTCCTTAATTAAATGAGCGTAAAGAAGACTTCCAGATGATTATTGTTTGCTTAACGACCCCACCAACAGCTAGGTTATACGGGTGTACGAATGAGCAGGTGATTATGAAACTATGAAGTGATGATAAGTGAAAGGACGTTTATTAGACGAGCTTTAGCGAGGATTCAATTTGACATACTGAAAAAAATTGGTGTTCGTTTTTTTTCATGTTTTTTTTTCGGTTCTCCACAGGTCAAACGGCTACAGCTATCAACTTCAAACTTTAATTCAATATGGTTTCTCATCTAACTTAGATCGGTGTAGTTTTGTGGCAATATCGGGTGGTAACTTTTATTTTTATGAATTTTAGAAATTTCGAAAATACTCATTAGAATAACATGGCGGAAAAAAAATATATTTTTATTTTACAAAAAAATGAAATTTTGCGTGAAGTTGAATTACATTTTGACACATATTTCTGGGAATTTTCAGCTTGATCGGGTCAGCCATTTTGAAGAAAAAACATAAAATGTGCTAAATTGGTACCACTCGAAGCAGTTTTTACCCATTTTCACCCATACTAATACTATCCGCTCGTCTAACAACGCATATATGGCGTTTTCCTAGTAATAATAAAATTATCTCGTTTCTTCCAGATGCATGTGGAGGAATATTCTACGAGATGGAGTCCAACGGGACGATCACAAGTCCCTCGTTCCCTGATTTCTATCCCGCCAACAAGCAGTGTGTCTGGGAGATCATCGCTCCTCCCCAATACAGGATCACGCTCAACTTCACCCACTTCGACCTGGAGGGAAACAACGTAAGTCTGGACTTCGTATTGGAAACTGTTCTTTCGACAGGAATTTAGACTTGATAAATAGGGAAGGGACACATATGCGTTGTGTGATGATCAAAATATTTATATATTCGAAATTTGATACAAATTCATTGTTCTACAATAGAGGCATGGATGAAAGATACGATCCTTTGGCCGGGGCACCACAAGGGAAATTTTACCACCCCTTAATATTCATGTATCATACTATTTTAGAAATATTTATATGGACTGTATTAGAATGACCTACCTTGATTTTGAAACTGTCACATTAATCACTGCTTTCGTTACACTGTCATCTTTTTGACCATCTCTAACGAAATTTGACTGTTTATTTCTCAATTTTACAATTTATTTTCTTGAAAACGACTAGACCATTTTCCTGTGAACTTGGTAGAAACATGTATTAAAAGAACTAAACATTCTGTGCAAGTTTCATTTCAATAAGATGGAATTTTAAAATTGAAAATTTCACCAAATACTATTCTTATGAGGATTTTCAAATTTCCAAAATCATTTTTTGAATTATATTGTATTTATAGTCCATATCAAATCTTTGAGACGAAGTACTAATAATTGAACTTCAGACAAGCTTATACTTTCTGCTTTAATCTATTCTGCTTCATTCAGGTACAATTTTATGTACCTCTTAATCAGACACTTAGTGTTAATCCTATGATTAGCGAATCTAAATAGCAATGTTATATACTTGTATCCACGAAAGAAGAAGGCAGTTTATCATCTGATTATAAGTAAAAAAATCGTTAGTCACATAATCAAGCCGTAACTTTAGGTAAATTGAAAGCTTTTGAAAGGTGACGTTTCCTTTTTTGTAGTATAGTTGCATTTCTAAATAATACAGCTATACAAATATAGTGCTGTTATTTGTGTGTTTTATTTTTGTATGTACCTTTTTTCCGTGGATACAAGAATATATACGTTGATCAGTAGTTAAATCATTGAGCTACGTAATTAACAGTTAGTGAAATTGTGTACAAATGCTTAAACTGCTTTACTCCATGCTTCAGTATTAATAACTTGTACTTCAAATGTCGTTTGTTTCTGTAGATGACATTCTTTCCTGATTACAAGTATATCTAAGTTGACCAACAAGTTTAATCATTGAGTCACCTAATCAGCAGTTAATGTTTACTCCCAGCTTTCAGTAATTATAACTTGTACTTCAAATGTCGTTTGTTTCTGTAGATGACATTCTTTCCTGATTACAAGTATATCTAAGTTGACCAACAAGTTTAATCATTGAGTTACCTAATCAGCAGTTAATGAAATTGTGCACAAATGCTTAAACTGCTTTAGTCCATGGCTTCAGTACTTATAACTTGGACTTCGGATGGTGTTTGTTTTTGTAGATGTGCGAAGAAGATGAGGATGACAAAGACTGCGAGATAAGAATCGATAAGGTAGAGTCTAGAGACGCTTTCGTTGATCTGGTTGTAACAGGAGTTGGAGGCGTCTGGTGGTGGTTTTACATTTGATGGAGATTTTACAATTTGTGGAGAATGTACGTTTGGTGGTGGATTTACAATTGGTGGCGGATTTACGTTGGTGGTGGATTTACAATTGGTGGCGGATTTACATTTGGTGGAGGTTTTACATATAATGGATATTTTACAGTTGGTGGAGGATTCACGTTTGGTGGCGGATTTACAATTGGTGGCGGATTTACATTTGGTGGAGGTTTTACATATAATGCAGATTTTACAATTGGTGGAGGATTTATGTTTGGTGGCGGATTTACAATTGGTGGCGGATTTACATTTGGTGGAGGTTTTACATCTAATGGATATTTTACAGTTGGTGGCGGATTTACATTTGGTGGCGGATTCACATTGGTGGAGGTTTTACATCTAATGGATATTTTACTCTGGTGTCGGATTTACATTTGGTGGAGGTTGTAAATTTAATGCAGATTTTACAATTGATGTAGGATTCATGTTTGGTGATGGATTTACATTTGGTGAAAGATCTTTGCTAAGATTTATATCTGGTGGAGTAATTATTATATGTGTTATGATTTATATATATTTTATATTAATAATTGTTGTTGGCCATTTAAAGGTGGTGGAGGGTTTTCATTTGCTGGAGGATCTACATTACGCACACTTGGTGGAGGATTTGTTATTTGATGTGTTGTATGGTTACAGGATGTGGATGGTCATGGAAGATTTTCAATATTGCTGGCAACCTAAATCAATGTGTTGCTTGAAATTGGCCTACATATAATTATATCCTTCACTATTTTCTACTTCTTTATCTTTATGTGGTAAAAGAGTTATTGCTATATTCTATTTGTGTTTGTCTGAATGTTGATTTGTAATTGTGGATAGAGTGTTCGAATTGGAGAGGCGGGGTGCAGGGATGCCATCCTCCCCAAAAAATGTCACACCAAATCCCAAAGAGAAAATTTTCAGTCAACCTACCCCCGTAAAATAATCATCATTTTTTATAAATGAAACAGGAGCTTTCAAAAGATAACGTACTGGTGACACTTTATCTCTCTCCTATTTATGAAATTTTGACCTTTTTTCACAAGTATTCTAACAAAACCATTCTCAAAATGCTGCCATGGTACTCGTGTAATATGTACTCAATCACAGTCTAGATCAGGGTAATTTGCATTACTACTAAAAGCTACTACAGACTCCCAAAGAAGGAAAAATACGATTTATTACGATTATATAACATTTCAAAATTTCCTCGATGTGCTGTTAGAACACCCCCTACCCCCCCCCCCCCTCTTCTTTCCTCTGGCTAAACATATTTCTTGTTGTAACTAGAGTTACCATACCCTCCAGAAGAAAATGGTCAATTCGACCACTGTTGTGATGGTGTTGATATGATGGAGGTATTTGTGACATTCATTTCACATTGATTTCGAATGTGTGTTAAGCTGGGCTTCCATACTAAACGGTATGCGATTCGGACACCGGAATCCGATTTCGTAATGCGATTTTCAGACTGCCATCTTAAGAGTAGATAGGCCTATAGAGCCTCATGTGTTTAGAAATATAAATGACTTTAGAGCTGGGATAAAGAAACTGTACAATATGAATTGAGAAGGAACACACACAACTTCCGGTAATATCGCAATCCGTAATCGCAAAAAGTAGAGCCGAGCTCAATAATCGAGAATCGCATCGGACTCGTCCCTGATTGGTCCGATTTTTAACATCCGATATCGCAATCCGAATAATGCAGGTATGGAAGGCCAGAATAAGCCTATATTTTACACTTCAACAAAAAAAGTGACAGAATTTTATTTTCAATTTTCTCAATGAGGGTTTCAAATTGTTTATATCACAAAATTAAAAAAAAAATGTTATTGTTGTCGTTTAGGTATTCCAACAACAATGTGAATATGACAGCATAACAGTCTACAGCAAGAAAGGTGAAGACATCATCAAGAACCACGGAGGTTTCTGTGGCACGCGACTTCCACCTCTAATAACATCAGAGAGCAACTCCTTAAGGATCGTTTTCAGTTCTGACAATTCTGTGCAGAAGTCGGGCTTCGGGGCAGTCTTTTTAACGGGTAAGATTCAAAGGGCATAATAACACTGAAACTTGATTTTAATGAATAATGATGATATTTATTTCCCTAATTTTAGAGTACTACATAGATTTTTAATTAGGTTAGAAATAATTAGATTTAATTAGATTTAATTAGAATTAAATGAGATTTTACTAGAAATCATCTTGTATATTTCATTAATTATGTTTTTTTTTTCTAAATCTTCCAAATGAAAGACATTTTTTTCGTGAATTTTCAAAATCAATATTCTTACACAATACGCACTCACATAAGTATTTAGTCTTGTACTAAGCATCCCTCCATTACTCAGTCAGCTAAGGCACAGCTTTAGAAACTGAAGCCACTGTTGGACGTGGGTTCGAGTCCCGCATAAGGCATGGATTTTTGTAATCAGTCTTTCACTTACCATCACATCATAGTTTCATTATCATCCGCTCATTCGTACCCTCATATAATCTAGTTGTTGGTGGGGTCGTTAAGGGGGTTCATGCACGGTGATTATAAAAATAAAGATATTCACCTTCACTCATTTTTTTTATGTTCAATAACCAGTGTAATTGAATGAAAAGTTCACATCTCCAAGATAATTGTATGCTCTATAATTTATATGTCATTCTATTTCGGTGAATTCAATCAGTTTTAAGATAATACGTCCATGAATAAAAAGTATGTGATGAAATTCATCGACGTATCATCTTAAAACTGATTGAATTCACAAAATTAAAATGACGTCATAGCCTGTTAATTGAAGAACATAAAAAACTAAAACTAAAACTAAATGCTATGCTCCTACATCTCTACTGATCAACAATGTCTCTCCTCTCTCAGACATGGACGAGTGTGCCAGCAACAATGGTGGCTGCCAGCACGAGTGTCGTAACACGATCGGTTCGTATGTGTGTTGGTGCCACAACGGGTTCACTCTACACGAGAACGGCCACGACTGTAAAGAAGGTGGCTGTAAACACGTGATCAATGCTCCTTCGGGCACGGTCTCCAGTCTCAATTATCCAGAATATTATCCGAGCAGGAAGGATTGTGTATGGCATTTCACTACAACTCCAGGACACAGGATCAAACTGGTGAGGATAGAAAACGAGATGTTTTTGGAAGTTGGTTTCGAAAAGAAGACGGATACCAAACCAAATAACAATCTACTGTTGATGAATCCTAAATGTGTCTTTCCATGAGCGTGAATATTAAGCTTCTAAGCTTCTCCAAAAAGCTCTCAAAAAGCTTTTTTTTTTTTTTTCAAATTACAACCTTCTGCTGAATACAGAATATCTTTACAATTTTGTAGTATTTGAGCATGATAACTCTACATTTCTTCATTAGTAATTTCTTTGTGACCTGTCATAAAATCCTACAAGACAGACACAGAGTTTTAGCTGATATCATCTTCTCTAATCCTGGGTCCTTGACCATAGTGGTTCACGAATTTCGATATCTAACCATGTGCCCTGAAGAGATGCTCACAGAGTTCGATCAATTTCTCTTTGTCCTACGATTCTGCACGTCGCACGTTTATGATCTTTTTCTCCAATCCTGTGTTGTTTACTACAGAGGTTCACGAATCTCGAGCCTCTTATTAATCTCTATTTCATTAATCTCGAGCCCCTGATCTCAGATTCGAATAATTTCTCTTCATCCCACGATTATTCACGTTGTACGTTCAGTATCCTTTCCTCTAAGTCTGTGTCCCTGACTATAGAGATCTACAAATTTCGAGCCTCTTATCTAACCCTGTGCCCTGAAGAAATGCTCACATAGTTCGAGCAATTCCTCTTTGTACTACGATTATACACTTCGTACATTTATGATCCGTTTCTCCAATTCTGTGTCCCTTACTATACATTCACGGAGCTCGAGCCTCTTATCTGATCCTGTGCCCCTGATCTCAGATTCAAGTCATTTCTCTTCATCTTTTTCGATCTTTTTTTCGATCCTTTCCTCTGATTCTGAGTCCCTTACCATAGAGGTTCAAGGAGCTCGAGCCTCTTATCTGATCATGTGCCCCTGATCTCAGATCCGAGTCATTTCTCTTCATCCTACGATTATGATCGTCGTGCGTTCATGATCCTTCTCTCCAATCCTGTGTCCCGGATTCTGTGTCGTCGTGATGGTTTCTGTGTCGTCGTGATGGTTTCTGTGTCGTCTGTACCACGGAGCTGGAGGCTCTTGTCTGATCCTGTGCCCCTGATCTCAGATTCAAGTAATTTCTCTCCATCCCAAGATTATACACGTCGTACGTTCATGATCTTTTGCTCTAATTCTGTGTCCCTTACCATAGAGATTCTCAAATTTCGAGCCTCCAGTCTAATCCTGATTTCCTGATGCCAGATGTTCACAGAGTTCGAGCTGGAGCCTCATCAGGAGTGCGCCTATGATCACGTTGTGATCTACGACGGAGATACGGCCGACTCGCCGACCTTGGGACGGTTCTGCGGCTCGAAAGTACCGCATCCGATTCACGCGACCAGCAACCAGATGTTGATGGTGTTCAAGTCTGACGCGTCGGTGCAGAGGAAAGGTTTCCACGCAACGCATTCAACATGTGAGAATGAATAATATGGTTGTGAGACATGTGTCGTTTCGGTGGCTAACCACTGATTTGGAATTGGGAAATGTAGCATATGTATTGTTAGATAAGCGAGTTATTATAATCATACACTCATACACCTCACCCCGTATTACAACGTGGCTGTTGGTAGGATCGTTATAAGCAACATAAGAAATACAAATCTGGGTCTTTTTTAAATTATGGGAACATTGTGATGTATACAGTAGGCTACATAATTATTCTTTGTTGTGAAATGCCTTTTTGAAATCCATGTTGCCTATTTTGTTTCCAGAAATACATTATTATTAACTTGGATAGTAATTTAATTTGAATTCGTCCCTCTGTTGCTCAGTCAACTAAGGCACCGCTTTAGAAATCGAAGTCACCATTGGGCGTGGTTTCGAATCCCGCATTGGGCATGGGTTTTTATTAACGACCTTCAACTTATATCATGCCTCATATAGTTTCATTATCATCATGCTTATTCGTACCCCCTAATAACCTAGCCGTTTGTGGGGTCGTAAAGCAAACGATAATCAATCAATCAATTTGATATCCTCAACAGAATTACCAAAATCAATTTGGTTTATCAACATTAAAAGAATGTAAAATTGAAAGAATATTAAAATTGAAGATTTTGATTATTTTGAATTGTCTGCGTCTGCAGCATGTGGCGGTCACCTCACTGCCGACAACAGTCTGCGCCATCTTTACTCTCACGCCAAGTACGGTGACCACAACTATGAAAACAGGGCCGACTGTGATTGGACTATCGAAGCTGACCCCGGTCGTAACGTGCATTTGACCTTCTTGACCTTCGAAGTGGAAGACGAACAGGATTGTAAACACGACTATGTGGAGATATACTCGGGGCTGGATTCGAGTGGTCTTTCGTACGGGAAGTTCTGTGGCCATTCTGTAAGTTGGAACATTGAAGACTTTCATCTTTCGTAGGATCTAATGTGTTGTTGAACGTAGATACATATCCCCACCAAAACAAAAACTTGTGAGAAAAGGGAGACAAGCCCTTGCTATTTCAAATCTTTGGCGTTTAAAATTCACCAATACTTCATTCACCAATACTTTTTTATTGATTCACCAATACTTTTGCAATGCAATATGATTTTTCCGAGTGAATAAATATCAATACTTCATTCACCAATACTTTTGCAATGCAATATGATTTTTCCGAGTGAATACATATTTTTTTCAATTCTGAGTATGTATTTTCATTATTATAGTTACTAGGAAAACGCCATTTATGCGTTGTTAGACGAGCGGATAGTAATAGTATGGGTGAAAATGGGTAAAAACTGCTTCGAGTGGTACCAATTAAGCACATTTGATGGTTTTTCTTAAAAATGGCTGACCCGATCGAGCTGAAATTTTTTAGAAATGTGTATCAAAATGTAATTCAACTTCACGCAAAATTTCTTTTTTTTCAAACAAAAATATATTTTTACTGCCAAGTTATTCTAATGGGTATTTTTGAGATTTCTAAAATTCATAAAGAAAAAAGTTACCCCCCGATAATGCCACAAAACTATACAGATCTAAGTTAGATAAGGAACCATATTGGAAAAGTTTGAAGTCGATATAGCTGTAGCCGTTTGACATGTGGAGAACCGACAAAAAAACATGAAAAAAAAAAAAATCAGTATGTCAAATTGAATCCTCGCTAAAGCTCGTCTAATAAATAATGATCGTTCAATGAGGATGAAAATAATTTCGAATACCGTACATCCTTTTCAATACGTTTTGATGCAAATTAATGTGTTGTATTTTTTCCATGATCATTTTTTAGTAGTGAGGTTGGGGGGGGGGGGGTGGATCACTTTGTGCTGCGTTCCGGTTCCTTTTAATTCACAAATTAAGCCCTGTGTAGACCACAATATGGTACTTGTATTTCAATATTTTCACAAAAACAAGACTAAAATTAATATTTCTTCTATCTTTCCGTGCTTCAGAATCCAACCGACATCATCTCAATGAACGAAGCTATTTTAGTTCGTTTCCGGTCCGACGATTCGATCGTCAGCAAAGGTTTCTCGGCGGCCTACGAGGCATTCGACGCGGTCGACAGCGACGAGGTGGCGGCCAGGTTAGCCCAGGGAGAAGAAGAAGAAGAAGAGTACGAGGAGGTCAGAAAATAGAGGAAGTACACATAACAGGAAGTAGAAATATTGGGAATAGAAATCCAGATTAGGAAGAATGTTAATACGTGTCATAAACTGAAGAAGGTAAATTCAGAGAAAAAGGTGAACGTATTTAGATTGATTGACAGGAAAATTAATTTTCACTTAAAGAATTTTCTGAATTGTTTGTGTTGTTTCATAACTGAGTGATCCGGCTTCCTATAGGCGTACGGTTATACAAATACATTATATATAAATTGGTTCATTTATCAATTCTCATAAAGTGAACCTCAAAGTGTGAATAATTATTTAATTCAATAAAATATTCCAATATAAATTTCAGAAATATTTCATGATTAACAGAAGTCGAAATCAAAATTTTGAAAAAACTGAATATTATAAACATTCCTCTTATTTTCATCTAGACAATTGAATTATTTTAACTCCGTGAATTAATGAACTAACTTTATATCATAACAATTACGAAATTTTGTTTCCTTTTTTGCCGATTTTCTCTTTCGTTATGACACCTTCAATATAATGATGAACAAAAATTTATTTATACTTCCATAAGTCTTAATTTATATTATCCATAAAATTCATAACGAATTTATTGACAAATAATAATTGTGCACAAATCTATGGACAAATACTCAAAACGATTTTTATTATGGCATTTATTATCCTAAAATCTTTATTTTACTACTTATTAATTATCAACATATAAAGGACTTTAAATATTCTCAATACCCAATAAAGTTGTAAACTTACTACCTACTATTGCTCTAGTGTACATATTAATACTATATACTATTATTTATGATAGAAAATAAGCTAGTTAAAAATTACATAAATAAGAGATGGTTCCAAAATTCTCAAGTCTCAAATTTAGACTAGGCCTGGAGAAATTTTTAAATACTAAATATTCAATTAGTTATTATATAATGATGACTAAATGCCAAAACGTGTCATGTATAATTGCCAAACTTATATTATAATAATAAATGATAATAATAATCATAAATGAGAACAAAGTTGGATTTTAGAAAAGTATTCCATTTAGAATTTTTCAACTTTTTAAAATAATTTTTCTCATATCATTGTTAGTGAATAATTAATTGTATGATCTATTTCTAGATTTTGATTACTCTCTATCGAAAGTAATTTTTAATGTGTAATTATTAATGTGTGTATTGTTTTAATAATTATAATTGATCTGCAATTATAATGTTTTTTATTTGATATTATTACTGTGAGTTATGGAATAAATGAAATGTTAGAATAATCTTTGCCGATTTTCTTGATTTAACCTAAATGAATTAGTGCGTGAATTAGTGAATTACTAAAGTTGGAGTAAATCTAACTGGCAGTTTAAAGTTATTATCAACATGGTTACTAATTTTCACCAACTCTCAGATGTACGCTAACTGGACGACTGGACGAATACCGGTAGGTGCATTATTTGCCCCCCCCCCCCCACGTTTGAAATTCGAATTTTCTCCACAGGTATTGAAATGTGCTCGTTTTGTGCTGAAATCTGCTTTTGAAAAATCGTATTGTGCTGCTACCGTTTATTAGTTATTTCGATTTCAATGTAAGGGGGCCAAGGTAATTCCAGCCCCCCTCATTCAAATGTGTATTTCTTCTGAAATGAATAAAATGTGCTGGTTTTGTGCTGAAATGTGCTGCCAAAAATTGTTTGTGCTGCTATCGTTTTTTAGTTATTTCAATTTCAATGTGGAAGGGGGGGAGAGGCAAGGTAATGCCAGCCCCTACACATTATAAATCTATATTTCTAACGATAATCTCAAAATGTGCTCGTTTTGTGCTGAAATGTGCTGCAAAGAAATTGTGTTGTACGGCTACCATTTCATAGATATTCCACATTCAATGTGGGGGAGCGAAGTTAATGCCAATATTTAATTTTGATAATATTTTTCAAATTGTGCTGAAATGTGCTGTTCAAAAATCGTTTTGTGATCCCACCGATTATTTGTTATTCCACATTCATTGTAATCGCCCCCTCCCACCCACACTAATCTAAGATATTGCTAACATTTTGTTCACATCATTTTCATCATCCCTCAATAAGCCTACATCATTTTCACAGTTAATTTCTTCTCTGACATTGAAAGTAAGAGTACTCTAGTTTTCCCGAGATATGAAGGTTTCAATCGCCCGTCTCCCCTATCCCACACCATTAACGCACGAGTAGTTCGCTCCTTCATCTCTCATATACTCGTCTTCAACGGACAAAACTGATGACATCACCAATATGACGTCATAATTCATTGACTTATCACGACCGCCCGTCTCATCGTATCCTTACACACTAACGCTCGTTAGTTTCCAACCATCAACTACAGTTTTGGCGGGTAAACATGACTGTCGGTTATATTAGCACTTAACACTTTACATCCCACATGTTAAACAAGAGTAATGCTGGATCGAAACCCTCGGAGTTAATGTTAAATAATTGAAGAGACTATCGTTCGGAACCATCAAAGCTGAGCACATGTCTTGATGGTCACAATCGACCGTCTCCTCTATTTGTTAGGCATGACGATTGGATGTGTCGATCTGTCTGTACTAGTTTGTCACGTGACCTTGTCTTGTAACTGATGATTAATTGTAAACTTCTTAATATGGATAAAGTCATAAAGAGGTTGATGCATTTTGTGAGTTACAAATTAGGGCACAACGAAAGTTAAACGGTTTCATTCAGTACTCGAAGTGGAGTGTAATCGTTTTATTAATCGTTCACACACTTTGAAATGATAAATGTTTCATTCAAAATGTTTTATGTTTTGTATTTTTCTAAATGTAGAAAAAATATTTAAACTATTCAAAAATCGTATAAATATATATATATATATAGGCCTATATATATATATATATATATATAGGCCTATATATATATATATATATATATATATATATATATATATATATATATATATATATATATATAGGCCTATATATATATATATATATATATATATATATATATATATATATATATATATATATATATATATATATATATATGTGAGCAGTGAGCACGGAGATTTTCGAGGCCAATGGTTGATGGTAATTTTTTTTTCAGGTGAAAATGCCACGATATGTATACATTATGAAATCTCAATTAAAAACTTATATTGCGAAGTTTCGCCGGAGTTTCATCCGGCATTATCAAGCGACGGTGGTTAGCAGTCGAACTGTATTCAAAGTATTCAAAGTTATTATCGTCTTTATTGAACGATAATTATTTATAACAAATAATAATAAAAATACATTCTCAGCATGCCTATAAGAAAATATTTATTCATCTGTAACAATTTCATTGCATGACAAAAGTATATTGCATGGGAAAAGTATTAGTTAATGAATAAAAATCCACCCTATTGTTGATGTTTCTATCATTTTGAAACTGGAACGTGTATACTAGTTTGAAAAAAGGACCCAGAACGTCGTTCCGGTGCGTTCCGGCACAAATTAACCACTGGGAACATGACTGTCCATGTATTACAAAAACGTGTGGCATCACCAGAGGGAACGTACCTAATACTTCAACGAAAATTTTAAGAATAAATATAAATTTTCAACATTTCACAAAAACATAATCAAATCATTTTGTTAAAATCTAAAAATAATATTCCTTACTCTACAAAAAGTTCAACAGGTGTTTTCATACCTTATTACTAATAAACTAATCAAACTACACCTTTTCAACACATACCTATCCATTAGCTAGTCACGATCGACCGTTCCCCCTATCAATTAACACAAACAACCAGTAGTTTCAATCCACCAATACTTGAAACACCATTATCAAGCTGTTTCCCTTCCCCTCCTCTACCCCTCCATCCCCCCTACCACTTCTCTTACCGGATAATAACATTACGTCAACAAATAGTTCTTTATTTACATCTCGACACCGACGTTCGGTTATGCTAATGGATAGCAGAGACGGTCGATCGGACAGTTAATGTTATGTATAGTCGAGTATAAGCCAGTTAGAGTTGGATAAGCTGCATTTCAGTGTTGGAAGAGCTAGAAGCAACAGCCCAAGAGTTCATCGTCCTTGAATACCTGTGAAAGTCAAGTAGATATACAAGCAAGATGGTCAACTGTCCTAAATGCGAGAAGCCAGTGTATTTTGGTGAGTTTTTACTAGATTTATCTATCTATGGTATGGTTGTGTGTGTAGTCAATGATTAGGTTTTTCGTACCCGTTAGTGAGAAGGTTATTTGGGAGATGATTGGTTACTATAGTGTCATTTGTAGCTCATGGGAGTCGAAGGGCTGGTGGTACAGAGTTCAATATTGAGATTGTTAATGTTGTTGTTGTTGTTTTATTGACATTCCATATGGACACGCTATCAATACCTTATTTGGGCTTGACACTGTGGCATAAACATAATAAATCAAACAAACAAAAGTGAACAGAAAATAAAATTTCAAATCAAAGTTTGAATACCATCATTAAGTGCATGGTGCTTACACAAATCGAGAAATTTATCTCTACTATTTTTTACATTTTCAAAAACCAGTATAATTGAATGAAAAGTTCACATCTCCAAAATAATTTTATGCTCTTGAATTAATGTGACATTTTATTTTTGTGAATTCAATCAAGTTTTTAGATAATACGTCAATCAATTCCATCACATTCTTCTTATTCATTGACTATTATCTTGAAACTGATTGAATTCACTGAAATAGAATGTCATGTTAATTAAAGAGCATAAAATTATCTTGGAGATGTGAACTTTTCATTCAATTACCTGTTTTTTGAACATGGAAAAAATTTAGTGAAGATGAATTTCTCTATATTTTTATAAGCACCATGCATGAACCCCCTTAATGACCAGACCTAAAATAAACCCAACATACAAAATAGAATGAAATAAAATATGGATAATATGATGAAACCATCATTCAGGAGACCTGGCTTCGATTCCTGCCTGCCATAGTTGACCATCCTGGCAGATGTGTTTCATGGTTTCCCCTCTGCCATTCAGGTGAATACTGGGATAATAACAAACCACGACCGTTTCCTTCCCACTATCCAAACACCTGATAAAATTATATTGTCTTATCTCACCTTATCGCTTCTTTCAGCATTCACTGAAGTCATTATAACAAATGAATGAATGAATGTATATATATATATATATATATATATATATATATCAGGTTGAAAACCCTGAAGCAAAGTATAAATATATATATATATATATATATATATATATATATATATATATATATATATATATATATATATATATATGAATAAGTGAATTAATGAATGAATAAACCAATAAATGAATTGATTAATTAATAAATGAATGTATCAATTAATTAATTATTTAGTACAATAAGTAAATAAGTAAGAAAGTCATTTTTGACATCGTGCTGACTATTGTTAGTTTGGAGACATGATTACTGTCACTTGTTATTTGAGGATAATCTCATATTACACTTGATAACAGAGTCCAGTCGAACTTGAGTCCCTATCATAAAGCAAACACATGGACTTCTGTAAACATCATTCAAAAATCCACTACTTCGTACTCCCACATAACACAAACACAACACAAGTCAATTCTCAAGAGTCAAAATATATCTCCCAGAATTAGGTCCGATTTTACTAACTGATTGTTAGTGGATTAATCGAGAGTTAGCGGATTACCTATCGATCACGGCAGCAACCCAAACTTTCGAAATCCCATGTCTTCGAAATCCCATGTCTTCAAAATCCCATATTTTCGAAATCCCATTTCTCCGACAGTTAATTCCCTTGATAGACCAAATCTTCGAAATCCCATACATTCGAAATACCACGTATTCGAAATACCATATCTTCGAAATACCATATCTTCGAAATACCATCTCTTCGAAATACCATAGCTTTGAAATCCCACATCTTCGAAATCCCACATCTTTGAAATTCCATATCTTCGACAGTTCGAACATTTTCGTTTATCGAACATTTTGTTTTTTCGAACAAATAACCTTTCCATAAAACGGTACCTAACCGTCATCACCTTTAGTTACACATGCTACTTTCATACCTTAACTAATAATTAACCGATTAACAATGCAACTAAGATTCATAAAACCGACTCCCACTCAGTTACCATCTTATCCTACTATTCAAAAATAAATGTGACACTGTCCGACGACCACCCGTCTCCCCTATACCCAAACATGAACCAGCAGGAGTCTCGAATGAGACACGTAGTCATAGGTCATCAACGACTTGTGACTGATGACCATACATACGTTTCGCATTAACATATTAGTCAGTACCTTAACACGATATGACGTCACTATTACTTATAAAGGCAAGCCTTCATCACTCGACCTTGACACTAAAATACGTTGACGTTTTTTTATGTTTTTTTTTTAGTTTGTTGAATCGGAACTGTTTCTCTCTGGAAGAATGTCGGGGGGGGGGGGGGGGGGGGGGGGGGGGGAGTGAATGGTGGGCGTTGTGTATGAGTGTGTTTGTTATTTATACTCAATGATGTTCGATTGTAGTTTTTTTTTTATCAATTTTATATCAATTACGAGGGAAGTGAAGTGTGAAGAGTTGATTGAATGGGATAAAGTTACATGAGGGAGGATGGAAAATACGTCGAGTTGATGGTATTTATTTAGTTGAATAACATTTCATCGAAATCTCTTTTGTGAGAAAACCAAAATATTCGAAAAACTAAATGGTCGAATTGTCGATTAAATGGGTTTTCGGAGATATGTGATTTCTAACGTTCAGTATTTCTTTGATTTGATGTGTTCCCAATTATTTATTTGGTGTTACGATGTACTGTACTGATTCCTAAGATCTATTGGCGTCTATGAATGATATATGAGATGATGAGGTGAGAGGCTATTTTATTAGGTGTTTTCGGATACTGGGAAGGAGTCGGTCGTGGCCTGTTTGTAAAAGAACATCTCAGAGAACGACAGAGGGAAACTATGAAAAAAAACCCTGTCAGGATGGTCGACCATGGCAGAAATCGAATCCCGTTTCAGTGTACTAGCCACTCGACCACTCGCATCAGTATATATATATATATATATATATATATATATATATATATATATATATATATATATATATATATATATATATATATATATATAAACGATTTTAAATTCTTGTGAATAGTTTCGCATTGCGAGACAAACACCAGAACGTGTGGATTCCACTATAGCCGATGATTAAGCTCAGGAATTTAATCAATTATTGGCAAGTCAAAAAATTATGAAAAATGTTAATTGCTTACTGATAGCTCTAATCATCAAGTGTTTACGTCACTATATGTCAGTGTGCTTGGCTTCAACGAGCGAGCTAAACACCCGCGCGCTAGTAGTGTGGGATAGGGGAGACAGCCGATCGGAACCTGCATCTTTCGTATAGGTACTAGATCGGCAATTCTAGAATTGAATAGAATATTTGAAAGTTTCAAAAATCTAGGCCCAGTGATAGTATATTTTTATTTGGATTAATTGGATCGATTAATCTTTTCATTTTTTTCATTTCCATTTATTTATATATTATTATTATTATATTTTATTTATTCTATTCATTATTTATGAATATTCATATTATTCTATTTGAAACATTCATTTCATTCATTTTATTTATATATTTATTTTATTATTATCTTCTCTTGTTCATATTGTGAAATAATACAGGTCATTTGAAATGTAAATCAAGTTCATAAAGCAACCCCTTTTTTTCTTTTAAGTATAATAAGTATAAAGTATATTGAAGTATACAAAAAGTATAATACACAATGATTAAAATTAAGACTGGGATCACCGGCACATAGGCCCTACAGTGCAGTGGTTGAAAGTATTTTTTCATTTTTTTTTTTTCATTCATTTCTAAATACTTTTCTAACAAAGTTATGTAAGTTCATTTTACAAGGGCACAACATATCAACTTGATTTAGCCATTCCCAAGTCATCTTCCTCCTACGTCTCCTCTGCCTGATTCTGCTCTTCCTCCTCCACTTCCATCTCAACTCTTTTCACCACCTCCCTCCATTTCTTTCTATTCTACCACCAATCCATACCTCTCCTCTCTCTTCAGCAGCTCTTCTCACACCCATCTTCCATCTCTCTCTCTCTCGGTCTCCCCACTCTTCTGTTATCTCCACACACTTCCGACATCTCGTATTCTGTTCTGGGTATTCTATTCCTCTCCATTCTTTTCATATGTCCGAACCAACTCAGTCTCTCCCTACCTAGGTTTTTTCAATAATTTACTAAAATATTATCTCACTTAGGTCCCGTTTTACGAGTAATAAATTTGCTGGTTAAGCGATAATTAGTGGATTAACTTGTTATTACCCTTGGTCATCAATGGTATTTTTGTACCCCAATTTTTAATTAGCTTAATTAACACATTTGTATGGGATCTTCTTTTTCTTATAGGAAAACTTGAGCATGATATTCATAACAAAAGTATTTCAAAAAATTCTATAAACTTATGATTTCATATATTGTAATACCTTCATAACTATAATAATACAATGTCATTTCAAGTGGGCCTACAATTTAGTAGTGGATCCAAACAGTGTCCCAATTGATTAAACCATTCTTATCAGAAATGATAAGATTAATCTTTGGTTCACGGCTACGATCGACCGTCTCTCCCAAGTATTAGCACTAACGGTCAGTAGTGTCAAGCCTCCAACACTCGTAGTGATGAGATAATGTGAATTATTTGGGGACTGATGAAGGTAGACTACATTTTTGTAATACTGAGATCAATACATTATAATCATACAAGTATACAGTGTTGAATATCGCAAAATATTTATCAAAAAGTAAATATTTCATATAATATAATATATAGGTCGTTTTTAATTAAAAATAGAAACGTGTTAACTAACTGTTAAGATTTCACGCATACATACATATATAAAAGTCATAAAAGTCATAAAAGATACGTCTCGACCAGGACTCGAACCCGTAACCTTCAGATTGCCGGTCTTCTGCTCTCCCACTGAGCTAATATCTCATAAGAGTGATAAGAGTATTATCTCGGTAGCTCAGTGGGAGAGCAGCAGACTAGCATCCAGAAGGTCTCGAACTCGAGTCCCGGCCGAGACGTATCTTTCATGATATGGATAAAACATCCCACATATCTCGATATTGGATCGCATCCAATAAGTTTGGTGAGTATATATATATATATATATATATATATATATATATATATATATATATATATATATATATATATATATATATATATATGATGAGGATGTATAGGCCTATACTTTTTTCATAGACAGTGTCTAGTTCAATAATTTCCTAACAAACCTTCCTTGATTACCCCCTAGTAACTTGTGGGATTTGACCCCACATCTATTAACAAAAATTAACGTCTTTTAAATACTTCATCATAATTGCAATCCTGACTTCGATTCCCTGGGCGCACCAGTACCGTCTAATCACGGTACTGATCTCTGTACATGTACTGTTTGTTGGGTAGAGTAATGAAGGAAAATAGAGGTGTTATGATGAAGGGTCGAGACGACCGAACGTCATGTGTTATGATAGGGGGGACGGGTGATCGTAGGGGTGATAGGGGTCGGATGGTTATTAGCCAATGGGGATGTTCTGTGGTGTGGACTGGTGCACTTTGTATAAGAGTGAGAGAGAAGGAGAGAGTGAGAGAGAGGGTAGAATAAGACCTGTTCATGAGGGTTAATCTTGGATGATGAAAAGTATTTCTTATATAATATTGAGGTATAAATACTGTTTCGATGGTTTCATAGTGAAATTCTGAATAACTTATATTTTAGTAAATATAAGTAAGTACCGGTATCTATGGTGTCGTTCCAATTAAGTGAAATCCCGATTTGTCGGCTTGCTTAAAATGCGGTAAAATGAGTTGACGAATCGGGATTTCGATGAATCTTACCAGTCGACGATTTGGGATTTCGATGAATCTTACCAGTCGACGAGTTGGGATTTCGATGAATTGTGACGTAGCCATTATCTTCAACTATACTTGAGTAAGATTTCAAAATTGAAACACTTCTATCTATGTATCCAAAAGTTAAGGAAGGAAAATGTCAATCTTTTTTTTCTACAATATATTTTCTGAAATTTTGTTCTATACATATTTTCATAGTACTTCTTCACTCTTTATTTTTTGGTAAATAAACGGGTAGGTTCGCACGCTAATACCAACTGTCACGACAATCAGGTATTTCATCTGCCCTGTAGAGCACACCCAAACTGACGTATACATACCGAGACGGGTGGACCATTAACTAGCGCGTTGAACCGTCATTCAGGAGACCAGGCTTCGATTCCCGCCATGGTCGACCATCCTCTCAGATGTCTCCATGTTTTGGATTACCTATTGGCAACAAAAACAAATCATCAGCCACCCTCGTTGGCTCAGTCAGCTGAGGCACGCTCCAGACACTGAAGTCACCGTTGGGCGTGGTTCGAATCCCGCATAAGGCATGGGTTTTTGTGAACGTCCTTTCACTTCTCATCACTCCATAGTTTCATAATCACCAGCTCATTCGTACCCCCGTATAAGCTAGCTGTTGGTGGGGTCGTTAGGCAAACAATACTCATCATCATCATCGTATCAAGTCAACATACAATTTTCAGTTAAATAATCACCAATATTTAATACATTCGTGGTATGTTTTCAACAATTTTCAAAATAATTGTCCAAATTAAAAAAAAAATTACCCGTTTTTCAATGTTTTTACGATTATTATAAAGGAACAAAACGAACACACAAGCAAAGACAAATTCCATACGAGTCAATCGGAGTCTTCATCATTTCGTTCATCCAATCTGTTTTATATACCGTCTACTAAAGTTACTTCTAAGCGGATGTGGAGATTATTTACATTATCCATGGGAAAAAATATTCTTTTATCTGTTTGAGAAAACGTGTACCATACTTGTATCCACGAGAGTTGAAGGTTCCGATCGACCGTCTCCTCTATCCCACACCATTAGCGCGCAGGTGGTTCGGTTCTCTGGATACAAGAATCTTTGTGTGACGTCAGAAGACAGAAGTAATTTTGTTGATCTTTCATGAACACTTCCTTCTCGTGACGTCACCCCCCGATCGACCGTCTCCCCTATCAATTGGCTGTAACGGTTGCGAGTTCCGAGTTCGTAGGCGTGTTCTTTCTCCCTGCATGTTATGTACTGCAGTTTTATTGCGCTTATTACATGATAGAGTAGAATAGAATGTTCTCATACGAAGAATTACTGATTCCGTGAAATAGTTTTACTTTTTAGTTGCATTGCATGTAGGGGAGACCAGGGACGAATGTAACACAGGACGATTGTAACACCATGGTTAAACTCAATGGCAGGGGACAATTGTAACAAACTCTAACCTCGCTACATGTCACGGGAGAGATTCGCAGATTCGCGCTACATACCCTGGCTGGACATCTAGAGGATAGTTGGAATCGGTTTCATTTCCTGTATTGTTTCTTGTGTACTGAATTTATATACTATTCCCTGTATTATTGCATCAAATACATTAAATTAATAGATGTTAATCAAGCTCAAATATCAACACAAAATGTAATGTGTAGATGGTGTTACAAATGACCCGTATGCCATATACGTATACATCAATAGTAACAACATACATTGTCCCAAACATCAATTTTTTAGCTCGATTTGGAGAATTTGTGAGTAGTTTATAGAAATCACAGTTGAACTTGAATATGTAACTGTTCATCTAAATTTTTTGGAAATGTCTGCCACCCAAACCTACAGAGATATACGTTTCTTAAGAAAAAGTGTTACAACAGTCCCTGGTCTCCCCTATAGACAGTAGATAGTGTGTATGTATAACTACAGATGGATGTAAAATTCAAAGGAGGTAGGAAAATGTAGCGTTTTTTTAAATATCATGTCAAAAATTGAACAAAGTACAGGTAATTTCATTTCAATTCAGTTTTGTACATTATTTTCACACACTTGATTAATAATTTATGCTTTTTTCTTATGAGTCCATGGGAGTCAATTTGGAGATTTTTTTTTTTTTTATATAACTTTTGAACGGTATGAGATATCGAAATTCTGATAAACAGGGAATACAGATATATTCAATACCATCAAGATGGTGTTGTAATAACTGTTTATCTCATATTGCCTAATTGTCAGGCGTATACGGTCATAAAATGTTTTTTGTAAGTCATATAAGCGTGACAATCAGGTGATATGAGATAAATAGTTATCACTTACAACATCTTGAAGGTATTTAGGATACCTTTTTTAAATGATTTTGATATCTTCTACCGTTGAAAAGTTAACACAAAAAACTGATATTCTGCGAAATCGACTTCCATACACTTTTACCACATATATTCAGCAAATGAATCATGTAAATCTAACTTTCAAGGTTCAAAAAAAATAATTACGGTACTGTATTATACTATTATGTTCGATATTTTCATTGAAAATTTTAAAATGTACCGGAAAACTCAAATCAACTCAAAAATGATGAATTTCATGTTTCTATCTAAAAAATGGTAAATTCGAATTGGGATTATTATTGCCCTGTAAGTTATTAATGCATGTTGCCACATTACAAAGAGTGTATACAAGTGTATAAAAACAATTACAAATTTACAATTTGTGCCATAAATAAAAAGCAAATATTCAATATTTACATTCAAGGAGCTGTGTGAAGTAGTCTTCCCTTAAAAACAACGAGTATTTTTCATAAAACATCATCTTTTGCTTTTGTGATTTCGTTTTCTCGTATTGGCTGCATTGCACTGCAGTATCTTGTGCATCTTGCACCGAACTGACTGATCGAACATCCGACCGCTAATGTTACCAGATAGGGGAGAACGGTCGATCGGCAGTCAACTCACTTTGTTCATTACTTACTGTTATTAGAACAATAGAGAGCAGTACCAACCTTACGGAAGAGAGACTAATAAATTATACGGATTATTTCTTAATAAAGATCTGTTTTTTCTTCATAGATTTCTCGTGGGAAAAAATTCACTGCACGCTCTCTTCAATTCTTTTATTGTCTGTTTCAACCATGTATATACATATATATTTTTTTTCACATCTATAGTTCATAGAATACAGTCTACACTCTACAGGGTGTAGATTAAGTATAATTTATAAAATAACCGTGAAAATTATAGCATTACTTACATTATCACATTCACATAGTTAGTTAAAAATAAAAAAGTATAAAATACGATATAAATACAAATGTGCATAGCTAAAGTGATGTAATATAAACTGGAAGATTTTAGTTCTTAAAAATCATGTCATATATACTAATATATTTGATACAAAATGCCATAGATACTTATTTGCTTGTATTGAGCCGCTTACCAAAAACATATGTTTTATATTTTCATGATTCTCGCTATTTTGAAAACAGCGCTGTAGTGAGAGCTTTTAGAGGCAGAAGGATATTTTATTACGTTAGGGGTATTTAAACCCAATCATGTAAGCCATATTCACGTATTTGATTGTAGTGGTTGTAGTATTTATTCAAGAACAGTGACAGTAGAAAATCATGACAAGAAAACCACGAACTACCTTTATCAGGATGGTCGGACATGGCGGGAATCGAACCCTAGCCTCTTGAATGATAGTACGACTGAGGATAATCACGAAAAACCTATGTCAGGAGTGTCGTCTGTGAAAGAAATCGAACCCCTATCTCCTGAATGACGGTTCAGTGTGCTAGCCACTGGCCCACCCTTCTCACATTTTTGTACATGCTTTACTACTGACTACATTATTAGACGAGCTTTAGCGAGGATTCAATTTGACATACTGAAAAAAATTGGGTGTTCGTTTTTATTATTTTTTATTTTTAAATTTTTTTGTCTGTTCTCCACAGGTCAAACGGCTACAGCTATCAACTTCAAACTTTTTTCAATATGGTTCCTCATCTAACTTGGATCTGTATAGTTTTGTGGCTTTATCGGGTGGTAACTTTTTTTTCATGAATTTTAGAAATTTCAAAAATACCTATTGGAATAACACAGCGGAAAAAAGGGAGATATTTTTATTTTCCAGTTGGATTACATTTTGATACACATTTCTGGAAATTCTCAGCTTGATCGGGTCGGCCATTTTGAAGAAAAAACATAAAATGTGCTAAATTGGTACCACTCGAAGCAGTTTTTACCCATTTTTACCCATACTATTACTATCCGCTCGTCTAACAACGCATATATGGCGTTTTCCTGGTAGTATACGTTCTACTATGTTTGTTCTTATTATGTTTTATTTAAAACTTGCTGTCAGGCATTTATATTATTGTTTATAGCTTACTACACTGTTCATAACTATTACAATATAAGCACGTATTGTCACAGCGATACGTTCAGGTCTAATACAGAATAACTGAATAAAATACATTGCATTAGTTGGACACGTTTTAAGGGGCGGGGTTGAATACGTGTAAGTTGGCGGTTACGATCGACCGTCTCCTCTAACGATTCGTGTTAACGGTCAAGAGGGTCGAGACGTTGATACTTGTGGCACTTGTAGTCAAAGCACATAATTTTGTCAAGAGTTTTGGAAGGATGGGTTCAGAATGTGACCGGATGTACATTCCGTTATATAATAATTTGTTGTTGTGAATATTAAGCAAGTTCATATATATATATATATATATATATGTATGTATATATATATATATATATATATATATATATATATATATATATATATATATATATATATATATATATATATATATATACAAACAAATTAGATTTGGGTGATATAGATAACAGTTAGATAGCTGAAGCTTTTATTGGAGCGAAGTTGAATTTCTCGTATACTCCTTCAATGCTCTTGCCTATCTCTGCAATTGATGTTACTTTCCTCACGCCAGAAAGCGCGACAAGCGGGCTAAATTGTGAATTGTCCGCTTGTCGCGCTATCTAGTGTGCGGAAAGTCACACTAATTGCAGACATAGTTGAGGAATTAGGTGTGTATGAGAAATTAAATCCTGTTCGGCCACAAGCGTGAACTGTTTTTGTAGAGGCGCCTGAAGAGCGTATACCGGAATAAAGTCGACTCGGTTGTGTGACGTGGGTTTGGGTGTCCAACATTACCTGAACCCTGACCACATTCCAAAAAGTACCCCGAAGCCCATGTCACACGACCGAGTATCTTTATTCCGGTATACGCTCTTCAGCGTCCCCCCTGGTAATATCTTCATTGTCATTGCCATTGTCTTTAATAACTCTCAGAATACAATACTAACTGGACTTGATAATACCGGGCCTTACTAAATATTATTTAATTATTTTTCTCTATTCAGGAACCCCACCGAATAGCTAGGTTATACGGGGGGAGCGGGTGATAATGAAACGATAAAGTGATGATAGATGAAAGCACATTTACAAAAAAAGCATGCCTTAAACGGGACTCGAACCCAAGCTCAACGTGACCAGTTTCTATCACAGTGCGATAGTCGACTGAGCCACGGGGACGGCTCTTACTGAATATTGGAGTGCAATACAATGTATTATCTCTTCATACCTTATTCATTTGACACGCGATAATTCGAGGAACGCTGTCATCTAGTGACTTTGACTGTATCTCTTTGCTTCGTACAGCTACTTATGAGGAAGGAAAATATATTTTCTATTCTCGTGGACATTGACTTTGTTATCATTCGCTATTTTTTTAATCATTGCTATGTCTTGTAAGCTATCAAATGATGTCTGTACATTTGTTATCTCTTTCCTTAAATAGTTCATCATTAAAGACAGTATTGGTTTATAAAAAGTAGTTGGACCGCTTGCCGCTTATACACCAATCGGCACAAATGTGGTGCGTATAGGCCTAATATAAGCCTGAACAACTTGACTTTGAGACTTACCAAGCTATCATGTCAGTCACCTAGAATAAATCTATAAATACATGTGTATATATATATATATATGTGTGTATATATATATATATATATATATATATATATATATATATGTGTGTATATATATATATATATATATATATATATATATATATATATATATATATATATATATATATATATATATATATATATGTATATATATATATATATATATATATATGTATATATACATATATATATATGTATATATATATATATATATATATATATATATATATATATATATATATATATATATATTTGCTTGTGTGTGTTTGTATTGTGAAAAACATTTTATCCATTGGTTTTATCCAATATCTAGTTGTGACATAATTGACAAACCATAAAACTTTATTGAATTTATTAAAATCTTGAACCGTTCAGAAAGTGTAACCATCTTGGATTTGTTAATGTACTGATATACATAGAACTCCGTGATATCGATAAAACGGGTGCCTAGCACGGGGAACCGTCCTTCAGGATACGTGGTTTCGATTCCCGTCATGGTCGACCATCCTAACAGATATTTTTCGTGGTTTCCCTCTGTCGTTCAAGTTAATTCAGGGATGGCTCGTTAAGAATAGTCCATGACCGACTCCTTCCCACTTTCCAGGAACACCTAATAAAATAACCTTTCATCCCATCTTTCCATCGTCTCATACACCAGTCACCGAGACCAATGGATCTTATTCATTAGTACAGTGTATCGATAAGCCCAATATAAATAAATACATTGAAAAAATAAATAAATGAAATAAATGACTTCTATACAATATTTTTTATCGTCCTGAGTACATTCTTAAGGGGGTGCGTCACGGTGCTTCCATAAATCGAGAAATTAATCTTTACTATTTTTTTCCATTTTCAAAAATCAGTATAATTGAATGAAAAGTTCACATCTCCAAGATAATTTTATGCTCTTTTATCAATATGATATTTTACTTCTGTGAATTCATTCAGTTTTGAGAAAATACGTCAATGAATTTCATCACATTATTTGTATTCATTGACGTATTATCTTAAAACTGATTGAATTCACTGAAATAGAAGTATCTTGGGAAATGTGAACTTTTCATTCAGTTATACTGGTTTTTGAGAATGGAAAAAAATAGTAAAGATACATTTCTCGATTGGGAAGGGTTGAAGGGGAATATCTCTATTTTTATAACCGCCGTGCATTTACCCCCTTCAGTATGAACATTTTCTTTTTGACATCAAGAACACTCTTTCAAACAGTTTCCTCTTTACACCCTTCATACCCATCCGAACGCCACTCTTGTCTATCCATTATCATTATCGACATAGAGTCTCGAGCCAACCACAAATACGAGACTTGCATAGATTTGTTTGCCTTTGGGATTAAATTGTTGGTTTGTTTAAACGATTGTTGTAAATGTTCCGTCATAACCTATTACTCTAATCAGTCCATATTACATACTAATTGAAGTGAAGCTCAAGCAGCTAGGGACATCTAGCGTCAGTTTTTGACAATGGCGCGAAGTCGGTGGCTCAATCAATAACTGTAGTCGTGCGACATTGTACAATTGATATGGAGGTAATTTCCTAATATGAGCTTATGGGATCTGGTGGAAAAGTCGTTGGTTCGATTCCCTTGACTGGAGGATTTGTCGTGTTCTGAAGTGATTTTAAATAATAACTTGAGTGCTAATAATAATGATTGGTAATATTGGTGGTGGTGCCGGGTTGCATGGCACCTCCACATAAACTTCTTGATGGTATAAAACAATAGTTGATATAGAAAATAAACTGAGAACAAGTGCAATCCAATATTTATTATCTCTTATTCCCCAACATTCAATATATTCCATATATAATATATATATTGATATATATATATATTTTTTAATCTTTTAATAATCAATGTATTTCATATAATTTCAATATGAATGACATTTTCAATAATCAGTATTACACACTTTATTAATTCAAAGTCTTCTGAGAAAACTGAAGTGATGTTTGTTGTGAGTTCGAATCCCGTACAAGGCATGAACTTTTGTAAATATTACTCATTCAGCATTCACTAATGAGTACTGCCTACTATAACCAGACTATAGGTGGTGTCATTACGAAACAAAAATCACGATTAAAACTCAAATCCCAATCTTTTATAAAAAATAACCACATCTGATCACCAAAAATGTTTAATTAATAATGCGCCTATATATAAAATCGACTGGTTGTGTCAAGGGTTTAATTGTTTTTTTTAATTGCCACGTATGTTTTACAAACGGCTAGTATAAAGATAAGGGGGCAGGGAGGGGGGGGGGGGGCGGGGGGGCAGGGGGTGGGTAGCGGCCCGATGTTGCCGAGAGTAATTAGACAGTTTTTAATTAGGAGAGTAGAAGTCATAGAAGACCTGTATGGATATGCGAGTGAAAGAGAGAGAGAGAGTGAGTGTGTGTGAGAGAGAGAGAGAGAGAGACAGAGAGAGTAAGTAGAGGGTTGAAGCAAGAAGGGAGAGAAGGGGGAGATATATCGATTTGAATTATGTTGAAGAGGAAAGGGTTATGGAAATTAAATTGTAAATGAAGGTTGGTGAAAATTATTTGAATATATTTATTTCAGTTTTTAGTTGATTTTTATTATTTTGTCTTTTTATTACAAATTACGAATTAGAGAGTTGACATCATGGACTTATTTTCAATTGTTCTTCAATGTATATTATGCACAGTTTGGTAAGGTTTACAGCAGAACATATGTATAAATTTCGGTCTGCTGGACTGTGTTCAGCACCGACTTCTGAAGATCGAAGTACAATTACTTCCGAAACGTCGTACCACAGGTTCTTTTTAGGATCATCACATCTCATTCCAAGAGGGAAAATTACCTCAAAGACATGTTCACCATGCACATATATATATACATACATATTATATATATATATATATATATATATATATATATATATATATATATATATATATATATATATATATGATAAAAATGAATATTTATGAATAATTCAAGTCGTTTTTGAATATGAAACACCCAATAGAATATATATACTATGTATATTTTAATGAAATATTACATAGTATATATATTCTAAATTGGGTGTTTCATATTAGAAAACGACTTGAATTATCCATAAATATTCATTTTTATCACATTATGAGTCGTTTAAGCCTACGAGATAACATATATATATATATATATATATCAATACTTGTTAGCAACTTGGGTCTTGGTTGCATATTCATTGCATATTTTGACCTTTCCTGTTGTATTATTGGCAGCATCATTGATGTGTTTTCACTGATCGTGTTTCAGCCGAGAGGAAGACGTCGTTGGGCAAGGACTGGCACGCCGCCTGCCTGCGCTGCGAGAAATGCAACAAGACCTTGACCCCTGGCAGTCACGCTGAGCACGAGGGCAAGCCCTACTGCAACAACCCCTGCTACTCGGCCCTGTTCGGACCTGGAGGTGAGTCAACCCTAGAGGGTAGTTGTGGGGGTCAACTAGGAAATCGCAGCGTATTATACGGAGAAGAATAATAATTCAAGAAATTAATGAAATCACCTGCTCATGCAGCGCAGTGGTTAACGTGTTCGTTTTATGTGATCCGGGAGGCGAGGGGAATTCGGGACTGGTTCGATGCCCGCCGCTGTACATCTTTAAAGATGTTTTTCATGGTTTCCCTCTGTAGTCTAGGCTAATGCCGGGATGGTTCCTACAATAAGTCGGCCATGACCGCTTCCTCCCCACTACCCTTCCCTTACCCAAGAAACCTTCACCTCATCATCCCATTAATCATCCATTCGACGCCATTAGATCTTCGCTATCATTACAATGCGTCGTTAAACCCAATATAAAAATATGAATGAAATCCAACAGTAAAATAATCATGTTGACAAAACTGGTCGATCTCATGATGAATAATAGGTAGAGGAAGATTTGAAATAAAACAAAGAATATTCGAAGATAAAGAAGAAAAATATAATGGGAAGATCAATGAATTCTCCTCCTAATGCAAATGTTTGAACGGTTTGAATTGTTTGAATAGCTCTAAACGTCCATACAGCCTACACAATTAAGTTTCCTTTGCTCTCTCTTCTCGTGGCGAGTATTTTGGTGTTTGTTTCTCGGCGATCGGTTCACGCGTTTCCATATTTTCTGCTTGATAAAAGCTGAAAACACACAAACAAACAAACAGACGGACGGATGGATGGACGTTTTTAATAATAGTATTTCTTTTGATATTGAATTATTTTTTCTCTCGTTTCAGGTTTTGGCCGCGGCGGCGCAGAGAGCTACGTCTACAAGAAGCCAACTGCATAAAAATCAAAATACTCATCCTTACACTTAGACTTCCGTACATACTTCCAGTACTCTACTCCATTTTCTACTAACCTAATAATTTATGATATCATTATATTTGTTACGGTCTTACGGAAAATGCTGATTTTCTCAGCATTTATCGTGATTTCCTTCCATTCCGATCACAAGTATTATTCTATTAATAATTAGAACACGATTGTAATGAAATAATAAAATGTATTTATTAACATTTTGGAATTATTTATTCGATTTTATTCGAAATGCATGTAAACTATATTCTTGTATATATAATAATTATCAACATAGTAATTATTATATTGCCACTAACTTGAATGTATTATACTGTAGAAAACATGTCTTGACTTCCTAACAAAATATTGAATTATTATGTGAATCTATGACAGAATAAATTATAATATTAGCTGTCTCTTCGTTAGACAACGAATTCTCTTCGTTAGACAACGAATGATATCTTCATTTGTTGTCGAACTATACAGTTGTCGACAACGTTACGCCCCATGGCAGGTCTAATATAACTTGAATTAATAATCAAATATAGAAACACCAGCCCCTACCAATTTTAATTGGTTTTTTAGAGACTTAATTAAAATACATGTAAAACAAGAAACGAGTCAAATGAATTAAAGATTTCAGTTTTAGTTGGCTCTCAAAAAGATGAAAGTACACTTCATATAATATATTATCGGCCCCGATCGACAGTCTCCACAGTCACTTATCATAGTACGATCGCTCGTTTCGATTCGTCAATATTCGTGTAATGAAGTGTACTAATACATTTTATAACCACTAGAATTAGAATCAATTGCCTGTAGTGGCAATTTATTTGTCTTCTTTTTACATCTTTACAAAGATGTTTTTTTAACTAATCGTCGAGAAAATTGAAAGATTAAAAGAAAACAGAAAACTTCAAACGGAAAAGAAATCCAGTCTTATTGGGTGAACATTGGTATAGTCACTTTGAAAAAGGAAAAGAGGGTTTTATTTCTATAGAATGGAGATTTATGTCTTGTTTTCTTCAATAAACGAGTTTTTATTTTCGAAGTGGTTATTAGTCGGAACGAAAGTAGGTTTTAGATATGTTTAAATATTTATTAATTCGATTTTAATGAATATTAATTTGAAACTCATTACGTGGGAAAAGAAGAGTGGGAAGGCCAAGAGAGAAGTGGAGGGTATTGATAAAGGAGGATGTTGCTGCAATAGAAGAAATATGGAATGCAGTGGAAGAAGCAAGATTGTGGGAAGACAGAACAAGGTGGAGGGAGTTGGTGCGGAAAAAGGAAGACATGGAGGATGAAGAAGAGGATGAAACAGGCCTGGCCAGCTTCTTTCCTGGAGATCCGGGGCCCTAGTATTTTGGTGGAATGTGTTCCACCCCCTGACCCATCAATTTGGAATCTAGAATAGATGATTATTTTTATTATTCAATTTCAATGAATATTTAATTTTAGTTTTATTATTCATTTATTTTTAATTTAATTATTTTTAAATAATCAAAATGGGGTGGTAAGATATTTTATCGTACACAGAGCACAGCTAGATGGTCAGTGAAGAGGGGAGGGGGAGGGGAAACGGACTTGAAATCTTTGATAATCGTTGAGAGCGGATAATTTAATAACACTCATAAATTCCGTTTCCCCCCTCCCCCCTCCAACCAGCCTTACATCAATCTTCACCACCCTTGATGAAAAAATAGCTCAGTCAAAGGAAGTCAAAGACGTTGATAAAATATTGAACGCTTTTTTTAATTATTATTTTTTCCTCGAGTTGAAGATCAAACTGTATGCAGATTTATAATTGGTTTGTATGAATCTTTATAAGATAAGCTTCAAATTAAACTATTTCAATTTCCTCTCGCATTCATGGAATAGACATTCTGTTTCAGTGTCACTTCCACGGTCTTGAATTTCAGCATACATGATACATGCACACACACATAATTATATATATATATATATATATATATATATATATATATATATATATATATATATATTATACTCATACTTGGATACAAGGAAGATGATGTGTTCTACGAACTAAATAGGGTATTTGTAAAAAAAAGATCGTCTTTACATATTATATATAATGCTTTTGAAAGATGTAGCTGTGTCTTGAAAATCTTGAAGAAATTTAGTTGGCGATTAAAAAAAATTCATATCTTGGGTTGGAATAATTGGAAACACATAGCTTCCAGTTTGTGAGTGACGATCGACAAGTTGGGTATACCGTATCCATTATATAAGTAACGTATCCAGTGATCGCGGTGAATATAATTGATACTTTCGTAAAGGTGTGTACATAGTTTATTTTATTTTATTTGTCCGTTGAAAATCACAGTAGATAAGACTTAGCTTTCCAGTTTATTTCATACAAATATATCGCTCATCTTACAACGCAGATGCTGCCTTTTCCAACTCAATTATAATTCAAAATGATATGTTTCAGACCACTAGTAGTAGGCAGCTTATGTTGCATGACTGTAAGGCAAGTAACCTATACACATCATTGCAGGCATGTCGTCATTCGATTCCACCTGCTGTTCTACCTCACGTAATATCTTCACGCTGCGTCTTCGGAGTTTACATACTAGGAAAACTCTATAATGTGTCGTGTTGGATGAGTGAGTAAGGGCCGGTATGACCAATTCCAGTTAGCCTTTACCTGAGAGTTGATGATAATGAATATCATGGATTACCATGGTGAATGATAACAACTTTGAATGCCAGTTAGAGGTATCGCATGTTGGTGTAATTACAGATACATCAACAAATTGATTTACTTTTTTGAGAGCAATCTGATTAATTGTTTTATACATTTTTATTCAATATTATAAAAGTGATGAGTAAACTTTCAAGCATATGTTATAAAATAAAGCCCAGTGACTATTTACAATTTTAAATGTACTGTGTTGAATTACTTCATCCCTTCGGAGTGGTCAGATGGCCCTTTTTGTGCCCCGTCCTAACGATCCTACCTTGTTATCCTCGTCGATAATTCGACTAGAAGAATTGATAATAAGGAATGAAATATTTTTTGGGAAATCTCAAAACCAAAATAAAGACAGAAATCAGATTTGTGTAAATTGTGCGAATTGATTAAAAATCGAACCAACGTCCCCTGCAAACATAATTGTGTAGGATGGCCCAGATTCACAAAGAATTTTATCTTAAAACATTTTAGCGCTTAAACCGTTCTAAGTTGAAACCGAGATAACACGTTCTAACTTTATCACGGTTTTATCTTAAAACCCCATTCACAAAGAATTTTAAGGACATTTTATCTTGGTGTTAACTTTAACCCCAACTTACCGTGCCGTTGCATTGACAAGTCATTGTTTTCGACTGTCAACCAGTGTGAGCAAAGAGTGGGACGTCAATGAGTTTGTAATAACGCAATATGAACATCAATTATTGTTTTTCTACAACAAGATAATATTTAAAATCAAAATGAAAGAATGAAAGTTCTACATATTTCTACATTTGTTTTCTTATAATCGTTGTGAATCTTTTTGATGTCGATCATCAAGCAGGCTTTGCATTTTGTTTACCGCCAATTCTGTCAGCTGTCAGTCGAACTTCACAAATGTGAGGTTAGGATCGAATAATTAATATAATAATTGAAAATAGGATCGTGTCTTTACTTCCAAGCTCTCCCAACATTCATATTTTTCTTCGAAACATGATACTGAGTGAACTTGAGTGAGGACAATATCCAAAATCATCGAAATCAATTGCGAGGTGAGTGTTGTATCTCCACTAAAACCAGTCAAGACCGGTGATAACTTAGAACAAACTATTGTTAAAACTTTTGCTTAAAATTTCTCGTGAATACGAGTTATAACCAAGTCTGGTGATAAGTCCTAAAACTGTTATAACTTAGAACGTTTTAAGAGATAAAATTCTTTGTGAATCTGGGCCCTGCAGGGAACGTACTGAAATTCGAACTGGAGTCCACGGCAAACATAATGATGTAGGAAGTTAGCTATTGACCGTGCAGAGAGATTTTGAATTGTATAATAAATTGATGAAAAAATTGAACAAGAGTACACGGCGTATACATCTAATCTATTTCAGGGATTAGGAGGGATTTGGACAGCGTGGGGAGTGGGGTCTCCATGGCTGATGTCTTACTATAAGCGGCACTATCCGGAAAGAGACGACAACATCACGTATGTCCGCGAAAACTTATAATTAAACATATTCATACATTGATTATTGTTTGCTTAACGACCCCACCGACAACTAGGTTATACGGGGGTACGAATGAGCAGATGTTTATGAAACTATGAAGTGATGATAAGTGGATGGACGTTCACAAAAACCCATGCCTTATACGGGACTCGAACCCACGCCCAGCGGTAACTTCAGTTCTGAAGCGGTGCCTCAGCTGACTGAGCTACCGCGGGTGGCCATATATATATATACTATTTATATTTTTATGAAAAAAATATATACATTCATTATTTTATACTATTTATACATAGATTACATTATTATAGCTATACATATCATATAGTTTTTTTAAATCTTATCTTCAGAAACTATAGAGAGCTCACTAGCAAATTTAAAGTAGAAAATAATGAAGTTATAACTATTAATCCATTGAATAACTGTCCGAATAATATACGCGTCAACAAACATGAATAGCGCATGCGTAGAGGGAACTGTGGCAGGAGGGTGAAGGGGGGGAGGATGGATGGAAGAGGGATGAATCTCGTCTCTTACTGGACCCGTTCTCAGGCGTGCGTACTACGGTGTACGTGTGCTGTACGCACTCTACGCAAGACACACGCACGCAGTGTCAGTTGCGTTTACGGAGACCTCACAGACAGTATTGTGATGGAGGAACATGAGATGAATATATGAAATGTATTTTGAATTACAATAATCTTGGGTGTTGAATGGAATACTAAATACGACATTTTATAAAGTTATGATGTTGAACTTGAAAAAATGTGCGATAGTTTGATATTATTTTGAAGTAAATATTTTATAAGCAATATAATCAAAAGATGGAAAAATAATTTTGATCCTACATAGATTTATTTGACATTCATTGTCGAATGTCACTCAGTTTCAAAATACTGTAGGCCTACTGCTTGTTATTGTATATTTATTATTCGATTTTTCTTGAAAATTTGGAAAATATTATAAATGTATTTTATTTAACATCATTTTATAAATCAGTGTTCAGAAAGCCGGATCTCTGAGGTGATGAATATAGGCCTTTATCTAATTTTTTAACTTCAATATTTTTTTCCGACTGAACTTTGAAGTCACGCCAGGTTTATTCTTACAACACTTGAACTTTTCACAAACTTATTTATTATAAATGAACTCAGCCTAACTGATTATTATTTTTTTAAATTCATTAAGTTTAACAATAAATTATTAGCGCATGGCCACTTACGATCGTAGATTATAGGGTACGATAGTAGGTGAGGTTACGGCAGTAATTGATAGGTTACGGTTATAGTTGAGGTTACGGTTACAGTTGAGGTTACGGCAGTAGTTGAGGTTACGGTTACAGTTGAGGTTATGGTAGTAGTTGAGGTTACGGTTATGGTTGAGGTTATGGTAGTAGTTGAGGTTACCGTAGCAGTTGAGGTTATGGTAGTAGTTGAGGTTACGGTTATGGTTGAGGTTATGGTAGTAGTTGAGGTTACCGTAGCAGTTGAGGTTATGGTAGTAGTTGAGGTTACGGTTATGGTTGAGGTTATGGTAGTAGTTGAGGTTACCGTAGCAGTTGAGGTTATGGTAGTAGTTGAGGTTACGGTTATAGTTGAGGTTACGGTAGTAGTTTAGTTGACGATAGTAATTGGATAAGCAATATTAAAAACAAAATATATCTACGATTTAATAATAATTTTTCAAAATCTATCGCATCGATTTCTACACAAAACTCTACAGTACCAAGTTAGAAGATTAAGTAAAATGTTTTGAAAAGGTTTCACATGTATCATGGATCACATTCTGTGGAACTCAATACACTGTCGCTCATCCAATTAATTCAACAAATTAAATATATGACATACCTCATCTCTTACTATTCCATTTCTATCAGTTTCTTTCTCACTTCCCCTAATTAGAGTATTTATTAGTCCATATACTCCATCGGTATAAATATATAAACTGGTCTCACAAACCAGTGTGATCAATATAGGCCTGTATATATAATTAACTCTCATTTTCCCATACATTACCTTTTATTGTACCGGTTTTAGATATCAATTAATGTCAATCAAGAGGTCTTATAATAGCTATTATATTTATTACATTCAATCACAGAAAAGATTATATAAAACAATACCGGAATTTTTTAATTTATTTTAAGATTTTTTGAAGATCGAAACTAATGTTTGTTAGTGGATATCTATAGGGGAGACGGTCGATCGGAATATTCAGTATTTTTGTAATGAGTTATTTACGATTGTTGAAAGATAGAAATGGATGATTGTTAAGGTTAATGGATGAGTGAGACGGTCGCTCGAGACACTCAATAATATTAAATAAGATATTATTTGTATAAAATAAAAATCGTCTTGCTTCATGAATAGGTATTTTAATCAGATCATAAATTTGAGAATTTATATTTGTTCATGATTATTTGATGAGAAAAGTACTTAGATATGATAAAATACGTTATATAAATGTAGTTCAGTATTTTAACGGATTTTTTTTTTTTTTTTTGAGGTCAGACTATAAAATTTCTAGTATATTTTATATAATTTATATACTTACTTATTCTTTAGGCCTACTATTTTTTGTTAACTATATATATCAGGCACTTGAAACAAGGTTTCAACATAACTAAAAATGGATCATGAATTAATGGTATAGTCATAATTTTAAGAATAAAAAAATCGACTATCAGAACAAGACACAAACTATAAACCGAAATAATGTAAAAAAACAAAAAAACATTTGAATGGAGAGTAGGCCCCTATATATATTTTATACACATCGTTTATTCTAATTGTTTACTAAAGTTCTTGTAATACGGCTAACACTGACAACAATGAACTAAGGAATGACATAAAATACGAATCGTTTTAAATAAAGAACGTTCTAGACATCTCAAGGAAGAGAAGAGGGGGGACGTTACGTAGGAGAAGGGGTCACCCCCCCCTCCCCTCCCCTCCCCTTACGTGATTAGTGATCTCGCTTCTTAATTCATTCAATAATGCAAAGGAATTCACAAATGGCTATTCATTCGATGTGGCCGTGATTTTTTTTTTTTAGTTTTTGTTTTACGATCTCAAATCGTATTTATCAAAAGAACATCCAGCTTGGTAGAAATAGCGATTGTATCTGAGTTTGAACTATTCTAAAGTGGCTTATAATTCGGATTGGATCGTGTTTTTTCGATTCATTGGTCGATGGAGAAATTTCAAGAATGGAGTGAAAATCTGAAACAGTAGGAGTTTTTTTGTTTGAAGAGAACATAAATTAGTTCAGATTTAACAAGTGGTTTACTATTCGTTGAGATAACATCAATCTTTTGCGTTTTTTGTTTAGGTTATTATCGAAATCAGATTTGTTCGAAAACCCAAATCTTCGACAAACGAAATGTTCGAACTATCGATGAGATGGGTTTTCGAAGAATTTCGAAGATATACGTCACAGAACGCGCTACTAAATGCCAATATGGCCGGCGATACGTTACAAAAACTGACAACAATGTATCACTTTCGATCAATGTCATTGTTGAGATGCGCGCGCACTTTATTTTGTGACTTTTCACAAGTTCCAATGTTTACCACTGACAGCGTACCTGCTACTTTTACTGTCGAATGGGATTTCGAAGATTTGGTTTGTCGAGGAAACGAACTGTCAAGTAATACAAATTATATCATAAAAAATCTAAATAATCAATAGGTAAATCAGGAAGGCAGAGAGTTAATTAGATTCAAGATCAATGTGTGTACGTAGCTTTCTATGAAGTATATATTTTTTTTCATTGTCACATAAATTATAATAACAATTACATAAACATTCACAAAGATCTACAAAACCTATGAAAGGCTTGTCTGTAGGATACTAAAAATAAATGAATTAAACAAACACAAACGACATATATACATTCATATAGTATCTCGATCATCTTATACAAGTTATATAAATTAGTTTATACATATATATATATATATATAAACTTATAATCTAGCTATAATTGAAATGTAACTAATTCAACAAACTGTAAATAATAAACTAATAACTTGTAGATTAATGAACAATTGAACCATTTGGTGAACAAATCAATCATCTTTGTTGAGAAAAAGTAACATTCGATTTCCTTATTGACATGCTCTCTTTCTTATTTGTCTTTTTACATCTTCCAAGAAATAATATAACAGAAAATAATATTCGAGTTGAATTAATGTCCTCGCTTCGCGCATACTTAATAAAGAATTATTAACTATATATCATTTTGATGATAGATATAGAGAGAGATAGCTGCATATAATACCAGCTTTATAACAATAAAATGCGGATCACGTACTGCCAACATGTCACGTAGCTTCAGTGTTGGAACCCCGACAAAGAGAAATTTACCGCAAGTAGTGAGAAGAAACTGCCAAATCGAGTTGGCCATCGCAAGAAAGAGTTTATTTAATATTCGGTTATTTTAGTATTTAACAATTTATTTAAGATAATAATTAATTTAGATTTTAAAGATAATAAATAAGGATGCATTGAAAAACTTGAAAACTGTTTGGTTCATACGCGAAGATATGCACAAATATATTTTTGTATATGCATTAAAATTCTTGAATGATATTATTTTTAATTAATGATACATATATGAGAACATTGTGGGGAGATATGTTTTTTTAACTTTATGGTAATGAAAATAGTAGATCTACTCAACGAATTTGAAAAGGAAAGATATAAAAATGTCAGTTATATTTAATTTCAGATAAAATGTATGAATTATGATGCAAATAAAATATATAATTAATCAACTTCGAAAACTTGACAAAACATAATTTAAGAATGATTTAAGGTAGAGTATAAAAAAAAACATAATTAATATCAATAATAATAAATCAAATATAATTATATATTTGAATATAGTTAAAAAAATATATATATATAATGGCCCTACCCCTAAACCTTTTTTAATATAAATATGAAATTATTATAATAAAATCCTACCAAATATCCAACAATAGTCGGATTAGGGTGTTTAAAAAAAGATCCAAAATAATGAATAATATATATTTAAATATAGTTATAACAATACATATACAATTTACCTACCCCTAAACTTTTTATAATATGAATAAGAAATTATTATGATAAAATTCTACCAAATATCCAACAATAGTCGGATTAGGGGGTTTAACAAACAAAACCAAAATCTTGGGCAAATCCGATGTGTTGTTCTCGCCAGGCACCACACCCTCTTGCCATCTTCAACATCCTCTAGTTCCTCTCTCTCCACAAGCTCCCTCTATATCCCTATCGTTCCACCATTCTTCGTCTTCCACTTTCTTCCTCGTTTCCTCTTTCTTCCACATACAAACTTATCACTTCTCCCCATTCTTGGTCTTCCTCGTTTCCTCTTCTTCCGACTGTTCTCTTCCCCTTCAAATCGCAATAAATATTACAATATTATTTCAACAGAATTTCATACAAATTATTCAAATATTAACAAGAATTAAAGATTGTATAGAATCTCACTATAATCTATATTTGTGTCCGTTGGAATAAGTTAATTCAATAAATAATTGTGTGAATAGAGCGTTACTAAACACAATAAACACTACTACTACTACTACTACTACTACTACTACTACTACTACTACTACTACTACTACTACTACTACTACTACTACTACTACTACTACTACTACTACTACTACTACTACTAAAAAAAATTATCTGTTGTGACGACCGACTAAAGTCCATATCAAATGCATTACCTTTAATGCCAGATCATCAGATCTATAATGATACTCATTTATACACACCAATATAAATTAATAAAACACGTATTTAAAATTCGAAATCATCTCTCTATATATACTACATTATTTACCAATAGTAATAAACTGATCATCACTTAATTAATACCAACATTTAGATTTACTATTTTATTAATTTATATGCATAACTCTCACACTATACAACAATTCTCATTAAAAACATTTAAAGTTATGCATCATTTTTACGACATAATCATCATACATATAAAAAAGTACATAAAGAAGATTTCCTGATTACATACTTTGTAATGCATCATTACATACCTCGTTATCCGACTGTCGTTAAGGGGAGGGAGGGGGGAGGGGGAGGGGGGGATGGAGGGGAAAGATAGAGGGGAGTGAGGAGTATTTAATTCTGGTCAATATATTAAAGGACATCACAATCCTAAAAGTAGATTTTAATGAATAATGACGATATTTATTTATTTAATTTAAAAGCAAACTAGAAATCATCATCTGAATTTCAGAAAATTTAAATTATTTTTTTCTTTTCCTTCAGAGCCCATGAGTCATGACGTCAGTATCACCGATTCTGTATAGAAATACAGAAAGAATCGAGTTACGTCCACGTCACGATCAGATAAAAAAAGGGTGGGCCCAGAACAAATTAATTAATTTTGATTTCTGAAATCGACATGATGATTAGTTTCATCATCTGAAATTACTGAGATAATTATCGTCATTATTAGTTTCAAAATCCAGTATCAGGGTTGTGATGTCCTTTAACATGCGGATTAAAAATCTCCCCTCCTTCAATCCACCCCTTCCCCCCCTCCCTTTCCACCCACTCTGCTATCGTATACTGGATAACGTGGAAGAGGGGTGTTCTGCAATTTAAATAGCGGCGTTTTCGCTTTGATCTAGCTAAGGCCGCTTTCGTTTGACATGCCTTATATGGAAAACAAGCCTTGCGAGCACGGCGGAATGCATAAGCAAGGGGTATTATAGTGTATCAACTTGGTCGAATACATTGAGTATTGCGGGAGAGAGAGAGAGAGAGAGAGAGAGAGAGAGAGAGAGAGAGAGAGAGAGAGAGAGAGAGAGAGAGAGAGAGAGAGAGAGAGAGAGAGAGAGAGAGAGAGAGAGAGAGAGAGAGAGAGAGAGAGAGAGAGAGAGAGAGAGAGAGAGGGAGAGAGAGAGAGAGAGAGAGAGAGAGAGAGAGGTTTGTTTGGATGTGGTGAATTATTTTGCAGATTTTACAGTATTTAGAAAATGTATGCGAGGCCTTTTTTGTATTCAGTTATATCAAATATATTTTTTCTTATTTTATTTGACTGTTCGAAAAACGTTTTCGAAAAAAAAAATATGTATTTTTTTCAATATTGTATTTTATATTTATTTTCCTCTTTGTTTTCTGAAGAATTTTCATTTTTCAATGCAATTCAAAATAGTATGCTTCACTTATGACTTATGATATATCAATTGTATTTCTAAAAACAAAGCATGTACCGGTACCTAATATCTGATGCATAAGGCTATAATTGTAACTTCCAATTGGAAATACTTAAATTTTATGAATATAAAATAATATTTAAGATCTGAATATAATAATCCTATAGCAACGTTGTTAGTTCCAGTTAATTTATGAATTTGTTACAAATAATCAGTTTCATTCGAAAATTTCAAATAACTTAAAATTAAAACATTCCTTCAGAATTAACATATCCAATTATCCAGCTCTGGTAATTGATCCAACATAGCGGGTGATAATACGATAACAACATGTCTATAAAACTTAATTGCAGATTGTAATTCCGGCCCTGAGGACAACCTATTATGTTATATTACACTTATAAATACCCAGTCAAGATGATGCTCTTGTTAAATCTCTGGTTATACTGACTATAGACAGGTTCAATCTATATAGAAGGGGGATTATTGAAGTAAATTTGACTCCAGGCAATTGGCTTCATACATAACGATGATAAAAAAGAAATGTATACATAAACGAATCTTATTTTTAGGCTTTGAAAAACATTATGAAATTTTAGTCTTTATCTGATCTCCCCCCTCCCGCCCCTCCCCTTCATTAAACCCTGGCATGTAATATTTGTACTTGGGGTATGGCAAGCTGGACTGTATAATTGCCTTTTTACATTACTTGAGTAAACTGAGGGGTTTGAATATAAAGAAGTTAATTTATTTCTAGGTTTAGATGTAAAAAGAGCTATCGTGCTTGGATAAAATGGAATGTTTTGGAAATTCGAAAGTACATGTTATTACTGAATAGAACATTATTATAAATTGTGATCTAATATAAGTTCATGGCCTAAAGTATACAAAAAAAATATATATAGGTCATATGTATATTATTATGATATGTTGTTATTATAATATAAACTGAGACGTGTGGCCGATACACAGAACAGTCAGTCAGAAGACCGGGGTTCGATTCCCGCCATGGTCGACCATCCTGACAAGGGGTTTTCGTAGTTTCCCTCTGTCGTTCAGGTCAATACTGCGATGGCTCTTTAACAATAAGCCACGACTGACTCCTTCCCACTATCCAAATACACCTAATAAAATAACCATTGATCTCATCATACCATCATCTCATGTATCATCCACCGACGCCAATAGATCGTGGTCATCAGTAGAGTGTGTCGTTAAACCCAGTATGAAATGAAAAAAAAAAAATGTAAACGCTTGAAACAGAAACAATTCCAATTAAGATTTAGAAATCAGAATTTTAGAGCAGATTTAGATTTATCAGTCCAATTTAGAAACGATTATTTAGAACATTCCAATTGACCTTAATTCTGATTTTAATCATCTTCTAATATTATATCATTGAAATGTTGAATACTTTACAATGTAAAATCGAATAATTGGCAATGAACCACATTGTTAATATTGTTATTATTATTGATTAGATAATTATCAATCAAGGTGCGAAAGTAATACCCTTAACCAATTATGTAAACAAGTTAATTTGATAATTATAGCTCAATTCACTATAATTATTTACCAGTTGGCACATTCGTCTCTCTACAATTAAATCAGGATAAAAATTATTACAATAAAATCCGTAAACGTTTCCACTTAACACGTGTTTGTATAAAACGGTTACTTTCAAGATGTCAGCTGCTATGAATTATCAGCGAATATTCGAATGTTAAGTGTTGACAGGTGTCAGCGTATTAAAGGCACGCCTTCCTAGTTGAACTATGATGATCTCACTGAACAAAAGTCAACGCTAACGACCGACAGTCTCGCCTATAGTTTAGTAATGATAGACGGATGTTTCGATCCGTCAACACTGTGTTATGAAATAACACGCAATATAGCTTGATGAGTCAGAAGAAAATATCATTTTTGTAAATATAACATCACAAGAAAAACGATGTAGATTTGTAAAATTAGGGGAGTTCTCGTTTAGACAAAGAGATGAAATTCTTTGAATTTTTGTAAAGATTAGAAAATTATTTGACTGATGGGCCTATATAGGCATATGCCGCATATATTTATGTATATATTACACACATATATATATATATATATATATATATATATATATATATATATATAATATATATATATATATATATATATATATATATATATATATATATATATATATATATATATAGGCCTATACATACATTTATTCATATTCAATGTATTTTTATTTGATTATATTTAATATATTTGATCGCAGGAACAAAAACTCAAATTTGATCACAAAGAAAACATCAGTAGTAACATCAAGATGTTATATAATACTTCTTCATTTTAAGAGTTTGCTGAGGTAGGACCTCTCCTGTAACACCCCGTCCGAATGATCCTACCTTGTCGTCCTCAGCATTAATTAGGAAACAATGTCTTTGTTTCTAGTTTTCGATAAAAAAAAAAACATTTTAAAATCAGTTAGTTTTGTGTGGCTAGTCTATGGTTAGTTGATTACTAATCCTGCACGCATGATCGCGAAGTTAGCATCAACAAATAGTTTTTTTCTACTTCTTAAAAACCACTTTTTTATGTTCTTAGATACCTATGCATAATCGCTAAATAATGCACTCCTTGTTAATCTGCCTTATAACCAACAAAGAAAACATAATTTATTAGGCCTGGAGCGGATTTTTTATAATATGGCAAATATGAGAAACGATTATCGTTTCAATTATTTTCGTCTTTTCCTTATAATCTTTTATTTTGAAGGAGAGGAAAAAGTATCACTTCGCTAGGCTAGATAGGCTAGATGAGTTTTGTTAAGAAAGAATATAATATATATTGCAATTTTTATTCAGCAATGTATTTAAATAACAATTAATAATAATTTATTAAATGTAAATAATTCATTAAATACCAATGAATTCAGCAATATAATTGGAAAGGGATTACAAAGAAGTCCAAGGGGTGAGATAAGAATGGAAGTGGAAAAAGTGGATAGAGAAGTAGGTAAATATGGATTCATTCAAAGAACGACGCGGGAATGGAATCAATTGGAAGAAGATATCAAGAACATAACGAAGATTGGTGATTTAAGAAGAGAGCTAAGAAAAAATAACAAAGTATAATTTTATTGAGTATGCTTGATTGTAATTTCATGAGAGTAATCATTACCCCCTTTTTTAAGAACAATCTGTAATGAGTGAATAGAATAACTAAAAAACTAAATGGCAATATAGAGTCTATACTATTCTATCTTGACGCACAATTCTTTCATGACTGTCCTTCATATCATGTGATGATCCTCAAGAAAATAGAACCATTATTATTATTATTATTATTTATGAATTAATAATTTGTTATCATTATTGAATGGATTGAGAATATCAACTTGTAAATCCATGAAAGAAGAAATACAGCTGCCGAACTATCGTCAAGTTTTCGCAGATTTATTCACGTTCATTTACATATCGTTCGAATTATTTCCAGTTTTTCCTTATAGGCCTATCATTTTTTATTTTGAACGGAAATCAAGAGTACATCAATATTCAATAAATTGATCATTTTTCACAATTATTGAATTAATTATTTAATTATTCAACATTCTATTGAATAACAATAGAATGTCAAATATTTTTGAAATAAGAGCCGGTTGTACCAAGTGATGATTAGTGAATTAAGAAAAAATCAGCAAATAAAATTGTTATCACCCTTGGTTACCTATGTTATTGTTGTACCTTGAGTAATGATTAACTAATTAATATTTAATTATCAGTTGGTACAATCTGGTCTAAATGGCTTATTATATAGTTCTTATAACACATATATTTTTTTTACTTCCCTATAGCTTTAGGTGTTTGTTTGTTATTTCATAGGCTAATTAGTTACATTTTCATATTCAATTACATTTCCTCGATTTATTACCGTTCTTTCTATTATTGTATCAATTGTTCATTACTCTGTGTCGATTATGGCAGCCACTGATTGTGATGGCAGAGACTCATAACAAAGATATTCATATACATTTCCACACTTCGTTTATCCATCTAGGTGAAATGTACATTGAGCTTTATCCAATCACAAAACTCCTTGATTTTCCTGGCCCCTCTCCCCCCCCCCCCCCCCCCCCCCCTATTTCGCTCTATCCCCCACCCCCATCTCTATCTCAATACAATTAGACGTATTTTGTTAATTGTTAATTATTTGTGCGTTACTTCAAAGTGTTCATATACTTTTGTTTATAATTGTATGTCTTTTGACTTCAACATAAATGTGAATTAATTAATAAGAAATATTAATTAATTAATGTGAACAAAGTGGATATTCGTTGTTTGTTCATTACGATCTGTCATATTTTGAAATGAGAAAAAATCTAATTGTGTAATGTTTCATATTATTCTATCAGAACCGTTTTCTGTTCAATGTTTTTTTTTTGTTAAATTAGAAAAGTAGAGATTTTCATTCATCAGTTACATTTTTTTTCTGGTGGATACGGTTGGTACTGAACCGTCATTTGGGAAGTATTTTTTAATGAGATTGATTAATATTTTTTTGCATTTTAGTCTTGTTTCTTGGTTTATCAAGTTTATCACATATTTTTCTACAATTCGCAAAAGTTTATCTCTTCTTAACTTTTGTCCGTAGTCTACTCTGATTGGCTGTGTTCCAAGATGGTCAATTCGCACATTATCCGCGTCATTTAAAGCCTACTTTACTCTTCTCAAACAAGTAAAATCAAGACGACGACAAATAGATATAGACCCTACCATTTTTTTTATGATTAGTTACATTAGTTTACTATAGCTACTTTTTTTTTGATAACATTGAAATTGAGTAAGAGTAAAGTAGGCTTTAAATGACGCGGATAATGTGCGAATTGACCATCTTGGAACACAGCCAATCAGAGTAGACTACGGACAAAAGTTAAGAAGAGATAAACTTTTGCGAATCCGCAAAAGTAGTTTAGTTTCAAATAGAAATCCAGCAGATATTGTGTTCTGTTTCCGTTAATATATTTCAGAGAAGGAAATATACTAGCCGTGCCTGAGAAAGGCAATTGAATGTAAACCAGCATGGGTAGGAATCACAAATTTACTACAAAAACCAACATTTATTAGCAAAAACGACCACAAACAAAAAATCAGACTCCCAAGATAATATAAAACAAACAACGAACGTTACTCCTTTTTGGGAAGAACAGTCAGAGAGTGGAATGAACAGCCTTAACTGAATCGAACAATTTCTTGCAACCATCGGAAATTCCTTTGTATTCCAAAGTTGTAAATAAATAAATACAATACAATACATACAATACAATTCAATGTAGTAGTCGTCTGGTTCTACTCTGACGACTCTGTGTTTTCTGAGTAAAAATGGAGTAACTTATATTATCCGGATTATACCAATAGGTATCATCCTCATCACACATTCTGCTCATACTGCTGCTCATTTAGAAGCTAAAAGTGAAGCTAAAACTGAAAAATCATTCTTTATTATGTTGGTAAAAGAATCCTCCTTTACTGCTATAATCTTAGCTTCTTTTATCTATGGTAAAAAATTGAAAACACCCTCGAGAATGGTTCGGTATAATTTGTGCAGATGAACGCCGTGTACTATGCATCCCGTTATACATGTATGTAATGTAGGTAGTCTACAGCCAAGGCGTTCCACGAATAAGAATTCTCAGTCGTTTAGCTTGGGTTAATTTTCTGTCCTTTTATGACGTAGATCCTTATGCATGCACGGTGCTTATAAAAATAGAGAAATTTTTCTTCACTAATTTTTTTCTATGTTCAAAAACCTGTGTAACTGAATGAAAAGTTCACATCTCCAAGATAATTTCATGTTCTTTAATTAATACGTCATTCTATTTCAGTGAATTCAATCGGTATTAAGATAATACGTCAATGAATAAAAATAATGTGATGACATTGACTAACGTATTAGGTATCTCAAAACTGATTGAATTCACAAAAATAAAATCTCATATTAAAAGGAGCATAAAATTATCTTGGAGATGTGAACTTTTCATTCAATTACACTGGTTTTTGAACATGGAAAAAAAATAGTTAAGGTTAATTTCTCTATTTTCATAAGCACCGTGCATGAACCCCCTTAAATAGTCAAGGCATATCTGTTCGGTATGTGTACTGGTTTTCTACTCCAATTAGCGATGATGCAAAATAAAATAATTATGAAAGTAATGATACCCAATAACAAATTTCTAAGAAATCTATTTCCTATATAAATAGTATTTCAGGCGTACGCTTGGTTTTACCAAATGTATGACTTGATTTTATCTGTAACACAAATTGAGTCATAAAATGAATAATATTACTTAGTATTCAAACCAATCAGTAATTAGTAAGCTAGTAAATCAGTAATTTGGAAGATAGACAAGTAGTTGTATGTTCTATCAATAACCAGCACCATTCGAGTAACTATAGTATATGCGAATGCAAGAGTAAGTTCACGATTAGCCTACATGAATGAACTATAATTATAAAAGAGTATTTAATAAAATATATTGTGTTTAATTGCATTATTTACTTCTTTAGAATCTCCCTCCTGGTTCAATCATCCAAGACACTACTTTAGAAACTGAGGTCAAGTCCGGCCTGGTTTTGTGTCCCGCTCAATTAGTGCATGGGTTTTTGGAAGATTCATTATTCGCTTTTTCCTACCCCAAATGACCCGGTTATTGGTGGGGTCGTCGAGCAAACAATAATTATAATTAATTTCTGAAGAAACAGCAAACAATCAAGATTGAAGTATTTTATAATTTTTTTCTTTTAAATGAGTCAAGAATTTCTCATTTCCAAAATTTTAAATATGATAAGTTTTAGGTTTCACGGTTAATATATTTGTAGATTATAGGTGATTAGCGGCTCAACTTGTCATCATTCTTGGTTACAGATGATATTTTGATAAATTAATTGATAATTTGCTGAATTTACACATTTTTATTTTTACCCATTTTCACATTTTCACTTTCATCAATAGCCTTTATCAATAACAACGATTTTGTATCAAGTTTAGATATTGATGAGAAATAAATTTAAAAAAATGAACAAAGAAATTCTTGAAAGTATATTTTCACATTACTGTATCACTTATTTCCGGTTTTACCCGATTGAAATACACTCATCTCATCGCCTTGTTCGATTGAGTTCCTTCTCGATTGACTCACACTTGTATTGGTGAGGAGGAAGGGGAACGGTCAGAAGAGGGGAAGAGCAGGTGGGAGGGGGGGGGGAGGGGGGAGGGGATGGAGACAGAATTCCATCCACTTGGTCAGGTTATCTCACCAAGTCATCAATATTGTCTGAACATTTAATGGACCCCAAAATACAACCACTTAGCTGTCTCAAGGAAATAGTACAAGCGTTTAAGGCGGTTCTTGCACGGTGCTTACACAAATCGAGAAATGTATCTTTATTATAAATTTACATTTTCAAAATCCAGTGTAATTGAATAAAAAGTTCACATCTTAATGATAATTTCATTATCTTCAATTAACGTGACATTTTATTTTTGTGAATTAAATCAGTTTTGAGATAATACGTCACTGAATTTCATCACATTCTTTGACGTAGTATCTTAAAAGTGATTGAATTCACTGAAATAGAATGTCATGTTAATTAAAAGGCATAAAATTATCTTGGAGATGTGAACTTTTCATTCAATAACACTGGTTTTTGAACATAGAACCAAATTAGTGAAGGTGAAATTCTCAATTTTGATGAGCACCGTGCACGTACCCCCTTAAGTTTTGTCAGGATGGAGTTAGTGGTATGATGATTATTTGTTATTACATATCACATATTTATTTATTACAGATAGTTCATAAAACAGGTGGTAATGGTTACTATACCTAATGAAATTACAGTCAAACATACTCGATATAATTATACTTCATTTTTTTCGTAGCTCTCTTCTTAAATCACCAATCTTCGTTATGTTCTTGATATCTTCTTCCAATTCATTCCATTCCCGCGTCGTTCTTTGTATAAATCCATATTTACCTACTTCTCTATCCACTTTTTCCACTTCCATTCTTACCCGTCCCCTTGTACTTCTTTGTAATCCCTTTCCAATTCTATTGCTTAATTCATCCCATCCTGTATATTCATTCTTGACTCTAACAAATATGCACATTCTTTCTATTTGTCTTCGTTTCGCCAAATTCTCCCATCCCATTTCCTCAATCATTTTACTGGGTCTTTCTATAACTTTTTCAACCTCATCCTTATCGTTCCTGATAATCTTCCAGCGCTTCTCTCTCCCCAATACCCTTCTTGCAGCAACCCTTTGGACGTTCTCGACAGCCTTTATTAGTCCAACTTCATGCGGATCCCAGACTGAACTAGCATACTCAAGCATTGGCCGAATCAGAATGATGTTCATCATTGGCATTGGCATTGGCATTGACAATCAGCATTGGCCGAATGATGTTGTATCGGTTTGACTAACTTTAGAATGATTATTTGAAGTTTATCATATTTTTTTCTCCTGAGTTGTATAAAAAAAATGTTCAATTTTCAAATAATGAATAATTTCATTTATAATTTTTATTTTATTCATCCATATTCATGTATCTTTACAAATATGAATGTAGAAATTTGTAATATTTTGAAATCACTCTTACCCGTTCAGAGATTTTTTCAACAATAGGCCTACTTAATAAAAAGGCCCGTTTGATCAGCACTTGATTTATCACTTTGACGTAATAGCCTTAATATTTTCATCAGGTTTTCTATCAATATACATTTTTGTATTGGATAATTTTATAACACTGATACTAATTTTCGTTTGATATTTCATAATAATTGTGATTACTATTTCTCAATAACTACGAAAACGCCTTATATGCGTTGTGAGATGAGCTAAGAAGTATGGAAATGTAGAATTAAGAACATTTTGTCAGCTCAATGTACATATACAGGCCATGGATCACTTCAAAGGTGTAAAAACTGCGGCTGTCTGTTGGTATATAAACCTTGGTTTCCAAACAATTATTACCAGTGCCTTCTTCATATCCATCACAGATTTTAAACGTTTTAATTTATTGGTGACACTTGTTGCTCACATTTAATAGTTTCTTAATTGCTTTCCTAATTGCTTTTATTGATGTGTAAAAAAGTACATTAAAAATGCGTTTTCTTCGTTATTTCACATCCGATTGTTCCATAAGTCGCTTAAAATGTGTATGATAGTTCTTCCCACATTCAGTATAAATTTGAGAGCTTTTGAAAAAAAAATATTTCAAGTATTTCTCCCCCGGCCTATTTTTATGGGGAATTTCCATACTTTCCAATTTTTTTCTGGAAAAACCGTCCGACCGACTTTTCTGAAAAACAATCCCAACCTATTCTGGTATAACACCAATTTGTAAAAAAAGTTTCGAGTTGATTGAAACTTTTTCCTGACCTGTATGCCGCGTACAAAATTACACAAAAAAAAAAAAAAAAAAAAAAAAAAAAAAAAAAAAAAAAAACATAAAAACCAAGCCCAAAATTTTTCGGTATATGGAATGAAAATCTTCGCTACGCTCATCTAATTATTATAATTTTCCGCGCAATAAACCTCGTCGCTGCAACGCCGTAAAACAACACAAATTCAAATAATTATTGCAATATCTAAAAATTTACACAAGGTCATTGTTTACAGATAGGGCCTGATGAAGACCAAATAGGACCAATCGGAAGGTCTCAATTGAGGACAATTTTTTACCACCCCAGAACAAAAACAAAAATGAATCAATTATACAAATACTTTTTAGTTTTTAATCGTTCATTCCTCATTTTCGCTGCCTTGTTTAAGAATTGATATGTTTGTTGAATGAGTTATCATATTTTAATAATTCTTTGGGGTGGTGAGATCATCCTCGTGGTGCCCCGTTCAAACGATCTAATCTTCCATATCCATAGCCTTAATTGGGGAACAATGATTTTGTATCAAGTTTCGATATTATTAAAAAAAATATATATATTAATAATTTTAGAAAAATTTGTATTTCCTGTTTCTATGTCACCCTGTGACACTGGAAGTGGAAGTGAGAACTCAACTACCGTTGCACAGGAGTGTCAGGCAGGAGATTGACGAGACGGGGGGGGAGGGAGGGGGGGGGGAGAACACCTGAAGCTGACAATCCCTTACGTTGAGTCAAGCAAATCTTGGGAAGTAACGCAAGCATCTTTACGACTCAACGAGTTTCAACCCTCGTAGTAAATAATATATCTATGAATGAACGTAGAGATGAAGTATGTGTTTTTACAGTTATATTCTGAGTCGTTCAAAAATAGCAGAATGAGCAGTTTTTAAAATGAGAAAATATTATTAGGTATAAAAATAAGAAAGTAATATCATTTAAAAAAAAATCGTAACGTAAAATATGGAAGAATGATACGATGAAGATCAATAAAGATCATGGATTTTTTTCTATCAAAATAAATGTTTGAAGTAATTAGTAATTAGTATGCCTATTCTGTAACTAATCAATTCATCATTTACATTTAAAAGAAAAAATAATCCTTCATTTAAAATGAGTTAGATTTTCTGAAAATATTCCCTCAGGGGTGGGAAGATAGCCTCCCTGATCCGCCGTCCTTACGCGTTAATTAACAAAGACTTTACGGCTTGTCAAGTTTTTTTGTTATATACATATATAAAACTTATATTGTGTTAAATTAGAGAATATATATATTACACATTTTTAAAAATGTTTGCATAAATATGCTAACATTTCGCTTGGAATAATTACTCTTCAAATTTAAATACTCTTTAAATTATATTTCACATAACGACTTTTTATCCACTCTAGAAATGTAATGCATGCGTAAAGTGATGTATTAACTCACATTAAAGTAGGCGTCGAAAACATTGAAGAGTGATGAATCTTCAACTCAAAGCAGAGAATAGCTTCCTTTGTCTGTACTCAAAGATACACTATTATTAGTTTAATTATCACCCTATTTAATTGGGCTTCTTGTTATCACATATGAGTAATTAATAATTCTTTCAACCGACAATGTTTTGTTTTAGGTATTACACAGCACTTATACTCTTTATCTTTTTTCTCCGACAAATTTATTATTTCAACATCTTTAATGATTTGATTTTAATGAATGGGTTTGTATGTAAGTCTGATAAATTACTCTTGTCTTTGGGAGAATAATTATATACAATATATTTCGTAATCGTGTATAAACGTTTTGAGATGCGATGCATGACGATTTTATATACGTTTTAAAACGATCGGGACAACATAAATGTCTACGTTTGTGTTTATATAACTTTAAATTCTATTTATTGTGTGTCATATTTGTATTGCATAAAAGAGAATGCCATTTATTGACGGCTGTCCGCAAAGCGGGATACCAAGATGGTACAGCGTAATACAATCAATACATATAAGTACAATGGTTTTACAAAAGTGATACAGAATTGATTACAAAAGAATCATGAAATATTATAAAACTAATTTTAATCAAGGGTATATAAAAAAAGTATGAAAATGGTATGGAAATGAAAATTTCATTCTACTTTTCTTCTAAATTACTTCAAATTCAATTCATTATATTATATAAGATTCTATGTCTATAAGATCTATATTCTCACTACCTGTATACAGTGTATTACAATTACACTGTATACAAACAATAATAAATAAATTTAAATAAATACATATAATGTATTGCATACATTTCTATATATTCAATTTTGTACGTTTTTTTTTTAAATACTCAAGATTCAATTTATTATACGTCATATTTGTATCGCAAATATTATTATATGCAATTTTGTATGATACTTTTTTGTAATCATTCATGTTATTGTATACATTTTCTCATTCCTATCAGCTGTTCATTATTTATTAATCTGTAGAGAAATGGACATATAGGCCCTACGTACTTAGTTTTCTCAAAACGTATACCCAATTCTAAAGAAATTTTCACTCCTTCTCGCAGATACAGTTCATAAAAATGATGACATATATTTTTAAATTTTACCATAGACCCTATATAGGTTCAATACAAGTGGGTACAATTTGTATACAATGGGAGAAAATTTCAATTTGACACAAAATATTCAATTGAAAGAAAGGTAGATGATGGAGCATGAATATTAGTTCGCACATCATTCTATGAATTATATAATCATATAATTCATTGCGTAACGACCCTACCAAAAGCTAGGTTATATGGGGGTACGAATGAGCGGATGGTAGATGAATGATTTGTAAAAATACACATGTTTCATGCGGGACAGATATAACTTTTTATTTTTTCAAAAATTTCAAAACTGGCTCGATCAGTATCTACAATATTCTTCAGGATATATATATATATATATATATATATATATATATATATATATATATATATATATCCTAATAGAGAGAGGGAGAAGGAAAATATATATATATATATATATATATATATATATATATATATATATGAATGTATATTATATTTAATCGAAGCTTGAACCTTTGTATGTTTTTATAGTTTCATCATGTCGTTTTTCATAACTCGATCCACAAATATCAGTGACTTGACTATAGACACCTCCAACCGTCAATACTAAACAGCAGGATAAACAACCAATCGTAACTTCAAATTCATTCCAAATATATTGAAATACCGAAACTCCCAACCGTCAATACCAAATAAATAGGGGAGACAGTCAATCGTTCATTCAAATCATTGTCTGCCTGAAATCTTGTTTGCCTTGAGTCAGGGCGCGTGTTATCTATCGTGTAAGTTCGGCAATGTTCGTGTATTTTCGTCGAAAGCCATGCTTATTAAGACTGCCAAAAAAAGAGATAAAGTAAAGTGTATGAAATTGAATAGATAATGGTGTATGCTAATAGGTGTATTAAAAGGATAAAAAAATTAGTTTGGATTAAATTTAAAGTGAGTGGCATCCATGAGAAATGTAGTTTAGATACTCAAATCATGCTCAAAGGATGCAGGAAAGCATGTTTTTAAAGGATGTAACATGTTGAAGAAAAACGAATAAATATTATGTTGTGGATTCTATGAATGTAAATGGGGTCGTGACTCGTATAAGATCATAATGTATATTATGTTTGTGCTTTTGTGAATATTATCAACTCGTGGCCCCAATTAACATTGCTCTTGGTGGGGTTGTTACGGGAACAATGATCATCTTCATTAACCGTTTCCAAAATTTTCATATCATTCGCTATTTTTATTTGTTCTTAGAATATATTTTACATCATTTGTGATTGACATGTTGAATATATCGTATATCGTTACAAGATCGACTATTTAGTCTAAGCGTAGGTCTATATCAAAAACCTTCATTCATATCTTTACAGAATTACAGTCATTTCTTTATCAATGTACACAAAATATGTTGAGTGGTTCCTGGTATAAACTGAGATATTCAATCCAATATTAAACCAGGTATTTAAAACAAATCGATTAATGTTGGCTCTCAAATACTTTCCAATTCTCAACATTGTTTTAAATTGTAATATCGAAAGCGACGTGAAAATTGGAAAAACCAATGTTGTGGAATTTCAAAATACTTTAATTCAATTTTTCAAATTGTTTTAAAGCACTTTCCGAATATTCTCAATATGTCTCTATCTTAATCGAATGCAACAGGTAAAGGATGAACCATATTCAAAAATTCAAAAATTGAAAAATTGTCGAATTCAAATTTTACTACTTAGTTAAGCTAACTAGATTTTGCAAAATTATTAAAATTCTTTCAAATAGTAATATCATAAGTGCTGTCAAAATAATAAAAATACAAATTCTTGTATTTAAATTTTACACAACTACTTAGTAACCGCCACAAATCTCCACGTTAGTTTTCTCTACGAAAGATGGCGCCAAACGCTAAACCTCCGCACCGCATCTACGAGGCGGTCCGCCGTGACTGTACAGAGCGGGCGCGGGTGTCAGAACAGTGTGACGTATCGCGGGCCAGGGGCGGAGGGGGAGGGGAACATCAAAGCGGCATTCTCATTGGTCGGCAGGTCGGCAAGCACTACAGAGCTAGTAGAGATACGCGCCGACAGAATAGCTTCTCAGTCGCTGCCGTCAGTACGAGTTGAGGCCGTCCATGCTTCTGTCATGGCGCTGCACGGTCGAGCCTTTGTGTATCTCTCCCCCCACCGATCACTACTAAATCATTTAAATTCAGTGTTTTATATCTAAAATATAACTAAATTAACATATCGAAAACAGTGTTTTAAATATAAGGGGGGTTTCAAATGTGGAGGGAGAGATTTGTGTGTTTACAAAGTGTTTTAAATAAACTAAGAAATTGGAATAGTGTCTTGAAAATAGCCGAATAGTTTCTGGTGTGTAGGCGAAATGCCGCACGTTTCCAGTGGCGGTGGCGATGATTTAGGCAGCACCGACGAAGTTAAAGTGTTCAAAGATGAGGGTGAAGACGAGAAACGTTCGTCGGAAAATCTAACGGAGGAGAAGAGTAGTTTAATAGACTTGACAGAATCGGAGGTAAAAATAAAAAATAAAAATCTTTATCAAAGTGTTGAATTTTATTATATATAGAATGTTTTGTTTGTGTGACATCGTTATTTCGAATATTACGGCTCTGTGGAAACACCAAGAAAAACCCATGCGGCATTTGAATTTCGAACCCGTGCGGCATTTGAATTTCGAACCCGTGCACGGAACGCCTAGAGATCAGTGTCTAGTTAGCCTAACCGGCCGGCCAGACTGTCCGAGTCATTTTCTTTGTTGTGAGAAATGCTAATTTGACGTCTGGCCCGTTTGTCCAGTCCAGTATTGGAAGTCACGGTTTTTACTTACATGCGTTTGCAACATGTGTTTGTGTGTGTGTGTATATATCTGTATTGACAGAAATCTGGTCTAGACTATTTAGTAAATTACATAATAATCAACTCCTTTTGTTGGTGAACACGACGACGACGACCCAGATCAAATATTGCAGTGTAAATAATGAAGCAGATGAATGCCGAAGTTGATGTTGAAATGGCATTCAAAGAGCCGACAATAGTTCGAATTCGGTTTCGAATTGTCGCGTCAATTAACCGTGACATCTATTTTTAGTAACTGTGAAGTGTTCGATTCTGTGTTTGTGAACTCCAGTAGAACTCCAGTTTTTGTTCTATACGAGCTCATAATTAGTTCATGATCTTACCCCGAAATGCTTCAGTTATTGATGAATTTTTCATTAATAATTCTGGAAACATCTATTGATGTCATCAATCCAAGTCTATATAGACAATAAAAATACACATCTAGACCTATTTGAAACCCTACAGAAAGAAATGCATTTAAACAAGAGCTCATACATTCAATAATTACACATCTTACGTTTGCTTTCATGTGTGAGAAGCATGGCATATTATTTCCAAGTGTTATTTCTAATGTTTGCGTTTTTGTAGATTATATACAATCTCTGTTTATGAACATTTTGATATTTTTCGCAGTTCAAAAGGAACTCTTGAAAACCTGGAAGATACGGGGGTTGGGGGATACTTCACCTTTACCAGTGTGTAGTCCTATAGTTGATGATAAGAAAGAATTCCCTTTTCCATCCGTCCAGTTTGTCTATCTATATATTTAGTATGTGGTAGTATTTGGCGAGATGATATAAGTGTGCACGCGCGCGAACATATGTATATATTCGTAAATAATACCCAATACATTTTCGGGTCACCTCGAGTAAACCTAAGTGACAGCAAACGCTATCTTAGCAAGAGAAAACACTTTCGACTTCTGTGGCTAATAATGACTCATTACAAGTATTTGTCTATCCATTTTTATTACAAGGTCATTGTAGCAAAGGGCGAAATAAGTACTTTCTTGATAATGCTAGCGACATGAACGAAAGAATTATTAGTATGTCAGTATATTTTTCGTCTCTGGTAGGTACAAGATTACCAATAAAACAGAGGAAAATATAAACCATATTTGTCATCTTTACTGCATTTGTCTGTCATTTACACGACTATTATACCCGAAAATTGTACAACATTTCTTTCAATATGAATCGTAGGAGCTTCAAAAACTACATCTATATTTATGTACCATATCGAAAATACTGATAATTATATTTTGTTTATTTTTGTGCAGGAAAAAAGCGGCGGATCATTACCAGGCCAAAGTTATTCGTCCAGTAAAAATGCGTCTCGCTCCGAACATAGTCCCGTATATGGTGAGTGGTGTTGATTTATCTGTCGAGAGATTCAAAAAAAAAGTTATATTGCTATTATCTAATAATAGGTTATCTGTAGTGTGATATCAAACTGATAAGAGTGAGTAATTAGGCGTGTTTTAGAGATTTGACGGTTGATTACCAATCTGACAAACTTGAAAGCTTATTGGTTGGTTCTAGACTTTACATTATTGTGTAGTAAAAACACACTGTTGGTATCTGTAATTAATAATAATTTTAAAATTCGCATGGCTTTGGAGGGAAGAAAACAGTCAAATTTCTACTATTGGTGTCAAATATTTATCAGTATTTGTTGGTTTCAGAATGCCTTTATTGGGTTATATGTTACTAACAGCACTGTATTTCATACCTATTTATATATACCGATACATTCATTTCCATTTAATGCTGCAATTAGATTAGACAAGATGAACCCAATGGTCATATTTTTTATATTTTTTAATGATATTATTTAGTTACAAAAAGCTCTTACTACCATATTTAGTATCCCAAGAGTGTACTGAACTTTTACAAGCCTTATGACTCAGGTACTATTTGATAAACGATAGTAAAAAAATACTTTTATAACACAGAAATGCAGTAGCAATTCTAATAACTGTAATACTAATAAATAGATGATTGGTCATCAGGCCTCAGAAGAAAGTATTTTTTCGAATTTATCTGCAGTACCAGTAGACATAAACAATAAGTACACAGTATAATTATAAAAGAATGAAAGACTATAAAATAAAATTGCTATAAATAACTATGAATAGAGCTATCCAATACCATTCGACCTACTAATAGGCCCTATATTTCAATATCTCTGAATCGGATATGTAGATGTTCAAACAATATTTAACTTCGGAACCAAGTTCTTACAATAATAACTTAGATGTGTCGCTTATGTTTATTCTGATATAAATACACAGGTGTTGCCGGATTAGGATGTTTTTCACGTTACTGGGAAATCTGTCTTGTTCTTGGAAAACATAATTCTCTAGAAAAATAGAGTGAAATCTCTGAGAAAACAGAATAGCTTTCGGAACTGTTGTGGTCGTCATGTCTTCTTGAAAGAAATGTTTGAATTGATGAAATTTAATTGTTACTATTAATGTAGGCATATATTTTAAATCTCCATACACAAACAATAAGGGAAAAGCAATAATGAGCGTGAATAATAGTTTTCGCATATACTTGTATATAATATACTTGGATAGTTTTTGTATATAAATTCTGATGAAATGAGGGGTAGTAATAATCGATAAGGTTTTTTCGGAAATGGAAATTAATAATTTGCAACGACATTCCGAGAAGTATTTTCATCTTGATAATATCTGAGAACAAACTAGTTGAATTATTTCATTAGTAGGCCTAACTAGAAAATAACCTACATTTTTGTATGTAATTTATATCAATATATGTATATGCCTACCTAGTTTTATGTTTCGTCGCTGTTAAAATCGTGGTTTCACATTCTGATAGATAGATCTTGGCAACAAAAGTGAATATTTATTCATAAAAACTAAATTTGATTAAAATTGAAATCCAATAAACTAAGTGCATTTCCCAATTTCACTATTTTTTTATCAGATAACTAGTAACTTTATCCTAAATAAGTGCTGTCATTGATAAAAATGTATAACTACCTACAATATACATTTATCAAATGACAATTTATTAAGCTAATAGAAGATAAATTAGAAGTATTGAATCAAATGTTTATATCAAGGACTAATGTATGGTATCACAAAATGCAATTAGATTTATTTTGAGAGTTGGAGAAAACAAATAGCGTATAGGTACACACACGTGGCCACAATTATTAAAAGTGCCTGGGAGTCGATTTAGCGGAATATCAGTTTTTTGTGATGACTTTTGAACGGTATGAGATATCGAAATTCTAATACAACTGAAACACAGAGATAATTTCAAAACCTTCGATAAAGTGTACGTAGAAAATAATCAACTTATCTTGTATACTTTTCCCAGTCATATAGCTTCAAAAGACATGTTTTTTAGATGTACCGGTACAGGCCTACCTGTGAAAATTTTGCAGTAGGCTATAATTAGAATAATGTTCACGTGTACTGTCTTTATTAGTTGCTCGAGAATACATTTTAAGATTTAAATTTGAGGTGGAAATGCCTAACTGGGAAATTAAAAAAAAAATGTAACTGATTTGTATCAGTTATGGTATTTTTCAATTATGGCCAATTATGATACAAAAAAACTATTGTGCAATCTTTCATACATTTCATATACGGTATTCGTTTTTCCGATTCGGTACAGTATTTTTAGATGGTTACCGAGGGTTTACACTCAAAATGGTGTACACTGATTCAGATTTCGGATCAAGAGTTCATAGAGTATAATTGAAAATCAGAGTTTTTTTAAGGTTCAAAAAACATTTTCAACTGACATTCTACTGGAATTAGTCCCTATTTAAATTCTTTTTACCTTTTACTAAAAACATCTAAAACCCATTTCTTCAGTCTATTTTTTATACAATAGTGTCCAACCCTAACTCTTCTATTCATTGAACAGAGACATGTTATTACTGAATGTCAACGGTATTCCATAGCATGACAAACCCCTGCTTTTGACCAACTGTCCTCGGTAAATAGAATATAATTGACAGCGTGTTATAGATTTAGAGACGCACCTGTTGTTGAGGGGAAGGGGGGGGGGGCAATTTGTGTCGCCAAAAATACAAATTCATTGATCCAATCAGTCCGAGTGATTGATTATGATAACATTAGTTGATGTAAATTCACGAATAGCCCTAACTGAAATTATTCGCAATAATATGATATCAATTTTAAGTACTGTTGGTTAATTTTGAATTGAATGAAGAATCCTGATTTGTGATTTATTAAAAAAAAAATCATCAATATCTCATACTTGATAAATAGTTATTGTTCTTGAATTAAGACTGGATGAGGATGAGAATGTAGGATCGTTCTGACGGGGGAACAAAGAGTTTATAACCACCCCAAAGAAAATGATTAATTGTAATATAGTCAACAAACTGTAAGGCCCCTAAATAGTGAACTAATACCTAATAATACCCCCGTCAGACCTAGCTGTTGATGGGGTTGTTGACCAACCTAATAATACATCCCGGGAGGATATACAAGTATTTTCGGAGAAGTAAATATCAGGCTCCTAAATATTTTTTGTTCAATTATATACTATAAAAATTACAATTTTCGAAGTATTTTCAAATGATATTATTTGTATTGCTTAGTCGACATTCTTATATAATACAGTATAAATAATTCTTACCTTATAAAGGTCTATCTATATGAAAAAAGTGAGAATTTGAATTAGATTCTGGCATTTATACTTCAACTTCGACTCATCACAATTTATATTACTGGTGTGATCAGTGTCCACTCCCACATTTATGTCTTTACTCAACTGATCATAAATAGTCTCGCCTTTCAATTGGATGGCATAATATAATTATACAGCTCCAGTAATGAGACATAATCACTATTATTTATACGAAAACAATCATTAACAAACGAACATAATAATCAATTCGAAATATATAAACATATTTATCCTGAATAAGGTGATAATATAGTTGTATATATATTCTATTCAGAAGTAACTTTTTTCATTTTACCAATTTAATAAAATACAATTTTAAATCTTGATTAATTTATCAATTGGTAATTAATTTTAAATATATGACTATATATTTATCCTGGAAAAGGTGATACTCTACTGGTATATATTGTATTCATAAGTAACCTTTTTTCATTTTACAAATTTAATAAAATACAGATATATTCCTCCACGTAACCATTCTCTAAAAGTTCGACAATACAGAACAGTCTTTGAAATCGCACTCCTTCCTCGTTAACGCATTTACCGTCCGATATTTTATTTTATAACACTAACCAATTAAATTCTCCACGATCTTTTATAGCCCCCCCCCACCTCCCTCCCCCGCTCTCTCCCCCTTTTCTACACGGAGATCTTTAGGCCTATACAACAATTGGTTCCTAGCTCGGACTCTTCACCTTGTTATATTGTGCTTTTCAAGGTGTTAACAGGGTGGTGAGGAGGGAGGAGAAGCTAGTTGGATTTGGGGGGGGGAGGGGGGGTTTAACAGGTGATCTCGGTTGAATGGTTTGATTCTCATCTTGTTTGGGCGATTTGGCTACGCCACGTTAACCATTATTTTAAAGTTACAACCGTCTGTTTTTGTGTATGATTTTGTGTGACCGGTCGGTGGTTTCGAGACGTTAATTGTGGTGTGGTGTGTGTGGCACTGGGAGGCTGGTTAGCGTAGATAGACTAGCGGAGGTTGTTGACGGTTCGAGACGGAGGTGGTTAGTGGTGTAGGATAGGGGTGACGGACGAGCGGGACGGAGGGAGGTGGTCGGGTTTGAATTTGAAGGTCGTTTGCAGAGCCACGACAAAGCGGGCAAGACTCGAGTGATGGTGAAAGCTAGCCAGCCAGATAAAAGGACGGGTTACACTAGGCGTTTGTTTTGATTTTTTTATATTATTTGGGGGGGTTTGGTCTCTTTTTTGGTTTTAATGGTTCGAAATGAATTCCCATAAATTTGATTGGGGATACGAATCATGAGAAAAATTTTAGTTTCGTAATAAATTTCATCTATCTTTTTTCACAAATTGAATTCTCGGGTAAATATATGCCGTTTTCTTAACGGATCTGCGATAGAATTATGTTAGATGGTAGTGGATGATGATTAGGGTTAGGTAGGGCAGGGTTTGGACCCAATAATGGAAATCTCTTCCATTCGACACGTCACACATACCTTACCCTACCTAACCCTAATCGTCAATGAAAAACCCTATAAACCTGTATTACATCTTGATAATGATCGGTTAGGATACAGAATATTTACCAATACTTGTAATCGTTTTAAATTTGTGTTTGAATATCTAGTTCCCAACGAAAATTATGTACACATCAGACCTATGTTTAACGACGCACACTAGGCCTATGTAGACTTGGCGTCGGTGGTATGTGATTGATTGATAAGACGATGAGAATGTGTGAAAAAGGTCATGGATTGGGGACAGGTGTTTTTAAAGGATATATCTCATCCCATTTTTCCAGTTAATAACACAGAGAAACCACAATCTAGAGTGAGGTTAATACGTCCCAGTAATTTGATTTTCTTCAGTTGATCCTGCATGAAATTCAGGCTGTTATGGCAAATTTTGATGAACCAAAAATTGTGGGTGGAACCACGATGAATAAATGTTTGTTTTTGTTAGTTCGAAAATATATAATTCATATTGAAATTAGTATAAAGTCTAAATATTCTTGGGAGAATTGAAATGTCGAAAGAAATTACGTAAGTGACTTTTTTTCAAATCTACAGTCTACCACTTTCATTTTCTTGTACGCTTGACGTTACAAAATATCAACTGGGCTGTTTTTTTGGGGGACATGTCAAGTTGCGTATATATCTAGGTGGCCGATTAATAAGCTACTCCCATTGCTAGTTGTTAATTGTGTTGAGAGATACATTTATTTTAATGCTGCGTAACGACCCCACCAACAGCTAGGTTATACGGGGGTACGAATGAGCGGATGGTAGTGAAACGATGAAGTGATGATAAGTGAAAGGCATGCCTAATGCGGGACTCGAACCCACGCCCAATGGTAATATCAGTTTCTACAGCTAGCGATGATTGACTGAGCAACCGGGGCGGCTATAAGAGATACAATCCGTAATTATAAAATTTCAAATTTTCAAGATTTTTAGTGTCTGTATGGTTTGTACACCCTTGCTCCTGAACTGTCATTTTTCTATGATGATATTCCCAGAATCATCTGGTCTCAAGAATGTGATGAGATGACTCATCAGACAATCCAACTGTTTTGGGTTCGAGACCCGCTTGGGCTGCTTGTTTCTTGAATATAAGTTGTAGGCCTAAGTAGGTAATTAATTATACGCGTCTATTGTCGTTCAACCCGCCCTCTGTCAACTCCCATGTGAGTTTAGTAGGGTCGTTAAACTCTAATTCATCATACTTATGTGTGATATACCACACATACCAGATTAATTCGTATTGTTTTCAAGTTGAAACTTGCACATAACACATGGGCTATTGAACATTTTTGTATTTAATTGTCGTTGAAACTAGAAATATAATTTGAATTATTAATTACATCACTTCACTTAATACTTCTTAGTTATTCCATATGAAATTTAGAATACGATTTTTTTGTAAAGTTATTCTATATTCATTCTTATACCTTCACTGAAGATCTTCCCTAAATTCAGTTCTTCATCTAACCTGGATGAGATGGGAATAAGGGGGAGGTACAATCATTGTTCTCATGTTCGAGTATTGTTTGTCCAATGACCCCACCAACAGTTTGGTTATTTGAGGGTTATAATTAGCGGATTATAGTTGAACGATGTTCACAAAAGCCATTTCCCAATGCGGGACTAGAACACAGGCCCGACTTGAGTACCGTCTCTAAAGCAGCGTCTTAGCTGACTTAGCCAGACGGGAGTCTACCGTATCCCAAATTAGATTTCGAAATTTATTAAATGTATACATTAGAAACAATACTGAACAATGTAAATGGATACCAGCCAGATTGCAATATGCTGTTCGATTTGATACATTTTATATACATTATTAGATGAGTGTTAGCGAAGATTTCCATCCTATTCTCTTATGAAGCTTTGTCTGTGTGTTTTTTTGTGTACACAAACTTATCCAACTTAAAACTGTATAGTTTTGGGGTCAAATCGGTTGGACCATTTTTAAGAAACATAATCTCAAAGTTTCTAAAAACCCCATAACATAAGGCTGGGCGGAAAAAAATGAAAAATAAAGTCTCTCTAATATGATTCAAATTTTCCTAAAATGTAGACACAAAATTAATGTACATTAATAAAAATTTGCGTGCAATTCGGACCAGCCGTTTCGAATAGAATAAAATATAATAAATTTGTTTTTTATTTATCGAAAAGATAGAAATATTAGTTGAAAAATGTTGCATTGTTAAATTCACGGCTCCCTAGATTCATTGGCATCGGATGAAGTTAATTTTATATGATCAAAGTGTGTAGAATATAGACATCTTGCTCATCTTACAACGCACATTCTGCGTTTGCCTAGTTCAAGCAAATCTCATTCCCCTGGCTTCCATATCGTTTTCTAGTTCGTCCATCGGTCAACTGTTCTCCGCGTGAAACCCATTCGATTTTGATTTATTTCGGTAACAACTGAACACTAAAAGACAGTCCATTCCTTTCGTCCGCACACCACACTAGAAATAGTGTAAACCGTACTGAAGCTGTCTTCCAACGTTGCCAGATGACTCTCGGGAATATTCTTGACTTGCTTGTCTTTTCTTACAGAGCTACAACCGTAGTAAGTCTATAATTTGGCGCCTAAGGCATCAACCGGTCCCCCACCCCTTCCACCCGACCACCTCCCCCCCTCCCACTTCCCCTTGCCCTGCTCCATAGACTTAGTCCAAATATCACGCCTGCTGTAGATGTAATACATAATTATCAAATAAATATGCCTGCTTATTAAGAATAAATTAACGTCAATTTTTTTTTTATTCTCTGTCTCTCTTTATTATCCTTTTTTCTTATACCTGTTGTCATTAGTACATTGTTATATTGTTAGCAATAAATTTATATATTATTATAAACTGATGTTTAAGTGGGAAATTGGAATAGGGTTTTGTTGTCATTTTTTATTTTATATATACGCGGAAGATAAAAACGTTGTCGACGTTGATGACAAATTAGATGTTATAAACGGTGTGAATTATCGAATTATTTTATTAAAACTGTTTGTTAATAGATTTATATGATTATTTATATACGATATATAAATTTGTTTCTATGAGAATTACCACTGTAATGATTTTGTAATATGCTATTCCATATTTCAAAAGAATCGAAATCGTTATCTAGGAAAAATATTACATTAATTCAGAAATGGAAAGTGTGAAATGAAACACTGCCTCACATTTTGTACACAGTGTATCAACTATTGAGTTTTCGCGATAGATAAATACCAGGAGAAATGTGTGGTCTCTGAACTTGTCGATAAAAAAGTAGGCCTTCTTTTCAGATGGTTTTTATCTTCTCGCGTCTACGGATAACATGGACAAACAAACACACGAGTGGAAATGTGGAACATGCACAATATATAGGCATCAATACACATCCTCCCCTACTTACAATATCTTAAAGGCCATCACAACCCTGAAACTAGATTTTAATTTACTATGCAAACGCAGAATATGCGTTGTGTGATGAGCGAGATATCTATGAAGTAAAATCTAAAACTCTGCACACCTTGATCATATATAATATACTTCATTCAATACCAACGAATCTAGGGAGCCGTTGATCTATCACTGGGAACATTTTTCTGCTATATTATTTCTATCTAATTCGATGAATAAAGAACATGTATTACATTGTTTTCTTCGATACGGCTGGTTCGAATTGCATACACATTTTTAATTAGGTATATCATTTCCGTTTTTACATTTGAGGAAAATTTGAATTATAGTGGTGAGATTTTATTTCTCAATTTTTTCCGATCAGCCCAATCTTATGGGGTTTTTAGAAACTCTGAGATGATGTTTCTCAAAAATGGTCCAACCGATTTGACCCTAAAACTATACAGTTCTAAGTTGGATAAGTTTACGTATATAGTAAAAGTTTCATGTCGATCGCTTTCATGTCGACGTGTGCAGTAAGCACTGCACAATGCTTACAAATAAACAAACAAACAAAGAAACATAAGGACAAAGCTCCATAAAAGTTGGATGGAAATCTTCGTTCATCCAATAAAGACGATATTTATATCCCCAATTTCAGAGAGAACCAGAAATATAAGCATGCAAAATAATCAACAATATCTCTTTCTTTCACGCGCGCGCGCACCACTCATCAAAATCCTTTTTATTTCTCCTCTAAACGTGCTTATAGCTATTAGATAAGATAAGAGGTAAATTACTGGAGATAAGGCGGAACTTTGTATGCTTCAATTGCCGTGCATGTACGCTAACAAATAGTACACGGAGCCAGTGTGATTCTTCACACAATACGAGATGTGTGGTCGAGTGGTTAATACACTGAACCGTCACTCAGGTGACCGGAGTTCGATTCCCGCCATGGTCGACCATACTGCCAGGTCGTGGTTTCTCTCTGTTGTTCAGGTCAATACTGGGATGGTTCCTAACAACAGGCCACGACCGACTCCTTTACACATAATGAAATAACCTTTTATTTCATCATCTCATGTGTCATTCACCGACGCCAATAGATCGTAGTTATGATTAGAGTGCGTCGTTAAACAAAATATAAATAAATAAAACTAGTTATTTTGCTTCAATTTACACAATTCGGCAGTAATCTGTCACATTACACAAAACTACAGTATTACAAGAGCAAATTATTATTATTATTGTTATTCATTATGATATACATCATACGTCAATTGTTTGCTTTACGAATCCATCAACGGCTAGGTTATTTGGGGGTACGAATAAGCAGGTGATCATGAAACTATTGAGTAGTGATAAGTGAGAACATAATCTTTTACAGTCTATGGTGAAAGGACGTTATCTCTCCTCATGCTCTATCCTGGACTAGAACCCACGTCCAAAAGTCAAATGCAATATATGATCGGACCCCCCCCCCATCCCTCCCCCTTCTGACTAACCAACACTGGAGCAGGAATATTCAACAAATCATGTTATTTGATATGCAGTATGTTCAAAAAATAACAGAAAAAACTGAAAAATTCACAATATGACATCCCCCCCACATAGGTGACATCCCCGAATCAAAATGGAGTAATACCGATTTCGTATGGCCTTTTAAATAGATATAATATTTGAATGTTCTACACAAAAGGCGTATATGAATAGCAAATAATAGGCCTATACTATTTTATTTTGTCCACATTAATTTTCTTCTTCTTCTCATTTTTACTCAAAAATACCTTTAATTATAAGATGTATTTCCTTTTTACCATGTCATTCGTATATGACATACTATTAGTAAGTCATTGATCTTTCCCTTCTCAATGAATCACAAAACAATTAATCCACTGACCATGCACCCAACCCACAACTGACCAGCGTCTAAACGTCCACATCCGCACAAACCACTCCAAGAATGTCGTTTTCCTCAATGCAAACACTAACGAGTCTCTCTCAACTCGACATTTCCACGAACCCCCCCCCCCCCCCGTCTAATTACAAAATCATCATTCGAACACATACGCACCAAATACACATCATGAATAAAATATAAAAAAAACTAAAATCCCGCCCAACCTTAATATAATTTCATTCATAATTTCAAGACGCATACTTATATAGTAAGAAGATAATGAAGTTATAATAACCCCCTCGCCCTTGTCCCTCCCTCCCCCCCCCCCCCCCTCTCTAAGTTGAGACAGTAAATCTGCCTCACAAATTAGTACAAGACCCACTGGTTTAACTATTGTTGAAATATAGGCGTTGTTTTTTCCACTAAAATCTAACGTGTAATTAGTGAGGGAGGGGGGAGGGGGAAGGGGGGGATCAGTAGGATCGCTCAAATAACACATGCATAAAGTGTAATTACATAATTATAGGGTACATAGGGTTTTATGGTATAGAGAATTTCGTTACTGAATATAATCTGATTTATTATATTTGTCAATGGGACAGGATTATAATATATTATAAATATATAATGAGGTAATAAATAATATAATTAAGATGTATTTTGCAGAATTACGTATAATGATAAGATTGTGTTTTATGTTGGATTTGACGACGCACTGACAGCCTACTGATGAGTAGGCCTACAATCTACTGGTGGATGATTGATGGGGTGATGAGATGAAAGGTTATTTTGTTAGGTGTTTTTTCGATAGTGGGAAGGAGTCAGTCGTGGGCTGTTGTTAAGGAACCATCCCAGTAGTGAGCTGAAAGGAAAATCACGAAAACCCCTGTCAGGGTGGTTGATCATGGCGGGATTCGAACCCCGGTCTCCTGAATGACAGCTCGGTGTGTTGTAGGCTACTTTATCGCATATTTTGTCACACGTATAAATCTTGAAAATATTTTTTCTGCTGTATAAATATTGTGACTTGAAATAGTCTACTCATACCATCTTGATGATGTTGAAAAACAGCGTTTTCCCCGCATCAGCATTTTGATATCTCATACCGTTCGAAATTTATCCCATGAAAAAATGATATTTCGCTTAATCGATCACCATGCACTCTTAGAATAACTTCGATGAGTACCGGTACTAATATAATTTAAAAAAATATATAGGCCTATAATGGTGTTTAACGACCTCACCAACAACTAGGTTATACGGGGGTACGAATGAGCAGCTGATATAATGAAACGATAAATTGATGATGGATGAAAGGACGTTTACAAAAACCCATGCCTTATGCGGGACTCGAACCCAATGGTGACTCCAGTTTCTACCGCTAGCGGTAGTTAACTGAGCCACCGGGGCGACCATGTATTATTAATAATCGAATATTTGGGAGAAACGATAATAATTGGCCCTGGTCTTTTGCGGAAATCGCACCCTAAAAATCATGTAACAGCCGGAAACACAATTACAGTTCTTTTATACTTAAATTTTCATAAACACATTCACGTGTTACCAATTTGATAAAAATGACCATATAAACATACTTGTGTTCTCGAAAGAAGGATGTGGTCTACCAATATTAAAAACACAAATATCACCTTGATTTTCTCGGGAATCAGTGCATATAGTTTAATGAGGGACAAAGATATTCTCAGGACGAGATTTACATATAAAAACACAACTACATTTTTCCAAATTGTCAGATGATCAAAGCTGCAGCGTTTTTCTCTCCACAATTACAGAAGTTTTCAGAATTATTTAGTTGGTAGACGACCTCCATTCGTGGATAAAAGTGTATCATATAACCCACGTAGTTTACATATATATAATTACCACACTTTTATGACACCTGGGTAATTGGTTTACTACATATAATTGTCATAAGTAGACATACGGGTATGCGGAAAGGACACCGTTTATAATAGGACTAGACGAAATATAGTTTAACTAGGTTTATGGACATGATATACATGTAAGTAATTTGGGAATCATTTATAAATGATGACTGCGAAGAGAAATACATGTATTAATCGGTCAATTATAACCCATTATTAACACATATAGTGAAATAGGGGCTTTGACGATGTGTTACAATCTAGTTTCAATGTTGTGATGTCTTTTAATAGATTCCTATTACATTCCATATGAATATCTCGCACATATTACGGCAACATATACTTCGAAATTGCCCAGTTGTAAGAATTACATCAAATTTTCAAAAAACATATACCCCATTGACTATAATTAGAGACTTGAACCATCTCACAAAAGTCACGAAAAAGATCTCTATCATTTTTTTTTTTTTTTTAATAACATCGAAACGTGATACAAAATCATTGTTCCCCTATCAGGGCTAAGGATGAGAGTAGGATCGTTTGGACGGGGCACCACAAGGGCGATCTTACTACCTCATTTTATTATTATTTTAAATTTATTGTAAATGGTCTGTATGTTCGGGTGTTGTCGTAAATGTTCGGGTGTCGTCGTTTCGTTGATATTTCGGGTCTAGACGTGATGGTGTAATAACGTGACAAAGAAACACGCTAAAAACGCATTACAGTTGTTTAGGAAGTTTTTACGGTGTTTAATTGTGAAGGTTGGCTATATAACAAAATTTTACGACTTTGTTTGAATTCTTCGAGAAGACGGAATGGTTTTTCTTTATTTTATAGGATCGTTTCTGAAAATATAAATTATTACCCTATGATTTGTTTTGATTATTAATCTTGAATATATTTGACACTTCATTGTTTTTTGGCTAAGGATGACAAGGTAGGATCTTGTGGACGGGGCACCACAAGGGCGATCTTGTCATTTAGAGGGTAAAATATAATTTGAGTGTGACTTCAATAGTTTGTTATGGAGTGAAGGAATTTCTGTATTGTTCTTGATCATTTTCTTTTTTTTCGATTATATTTTTCTCAATTTTTCTCAAAATCCTTTGATCTAATACGTATTATAATCTTAATCTTTGTTGATTAAAGTTCAACATATTTTAAATTTTAAAATCAGATTCACTGTATACTGAATTCAAACTTCAATTAATTCTTTATATTTTCCAATTACCATTAGTACGTATATTCATCTCTTAACACATATTCAGAAGTAACCTATAATAATACCATCTATCTAGATCGATTTCCCTGCTAATAACGTCGTCGTCTCGATCGACCGTCTACGCCATCCTTCAACATCAACATTCGACTGTTTCGATCCGGCAGTTTAGTTTGCCAATCTCGATCGACCGTTTCCTCTATGTGTTACCACGAACGTTCCAGAGTTTCGATCATTCAAAAGCCAAAGATATGTTTTCGACGTGCATTCCAACGAATCGTAACTGGAATCGAAATCACGCCCTTTAATGGGAAACTATTCGCTGTGGTTGCATCCATAAGAGATGACACGCTGGTCTACCTAACAGAGATTGTGATAATGTTGGAAATGGCAACAATGCTTTTTAACTAAATTTTAATCCAGAATGGAAGAAGGTCGAAGAATTTAATTTATTTATATTGGGTTTTGTGACGCACTGTATTACTGACTATGATATATTGGCGTCGGTGAATGATACATGAGATGATGGGTATTTTATTATGTGTTTTTGGATTGTGGGAATGAGTCGGTCGTGGCCAGTTGTTGAGGAACTATCCCAGTATTGAGCTGAACGACAGAGGGAAACCACGTAAATCCCCTGTCAGGATGGTCGACCATGGAGGGAATCGAACGTGAATGATGAATGAGCAAATTCAGGAAGAGCAGTAGGCCTAGGTCTAGTAGAAGGAAGAGGACTTGGGGCCGGCAAACCCAATCTTGGCACGTTTTTGACCTAGTTATTGTGCACTTAAATAACTTTGCTAGTAAACATAGGCCTATTGGAAAATACAAATCCATCAAAATCTTGTTGATATTATTTATTTATTATTAATCACTTACAACTTTAAATTATACGAATTCAGTGGTTGAAGACTTGCAGTCATATATATCTAATATTTAATATGACAAAAATATGAAAAATATCTAATATGACAAAAATATGAAAAATATCTAATATGCCAAAAAAAAATGAGTGCAATGAAATTTCAGTTTTTGATTAGACGGCACCTTCTTCGACTAGGATGTGTACCAGCCTATAACGACGGGAAAAAATACACATTTCTTATTTATATTTACAAAAATTGCTTTCAAACGCAAGTAAAATAACACCAAAAATACAAAATTGTATCACCGAATACACAACTGCATAACTTCGTCTTTCAAAAGCCATAAATATTTTAAAAATTACAACGAATTTTATTTCAACGATTGTGATATTTACGACTATACTGTTGGTAGACCACACCGTCATCTCACCTGACTACAAGTATATATAATTATACACCCGTGAACAACATCTCTCCATCTCTCTCTCACACGTCCCGATCGACCGTCTCCCCTATCAATTATCATCATCGCTCGGACGTTCCGAACTGTCATCACTCGAGACTGACGATGACTGTGTTAAAACGAGCGTGTTATTCACATTCCTACCGTATTGGTATTCCCGATCGCCAGTTTCTCGTATATATTGACAATAGCGATCGGTCGTGTCGAGTCGTCAACAACCTCGGTGTGGACATTGGCTGATTTACCCCGCAGGGATAACCGTGACAATGGATATAATTATGTAATATATTATTGCTGGGTGGAAGTTTTTCAGGAGGCCATGTAATAAAATGTGTAATAGAAGCCGTACATCGATTAATTCGAACCGAGTCTGTAATTTAAATTAGTTTTCAATTAACTCTTGCCTCCCGTCTGGTTGAAGTTAGTCAGGGGTATTGGTTTATAGACTGGTGGGTTCGAGTCCCGCTTAAGATATTGGTTATTGTTAACATCATTCATGTATCGTTTGCTAATTCGTATCCTCAAATGAACTAGCTGTTGGTGGGGTAGTTATTTGATTCTCACTGTGAAACACATTCTTATTGATTGTAATAAATACTCATCTATCAGATGACAGTTGTCCATGGATACATATTTAAATAAAATATTCTCAGATAATTCGAACTGTATTGACAAACTTTTCAAATTCCTGAATTTAACTGATTTATTGAATAAAGTATGATCGACTTTTCTGATTATCTACACCAAATTGACTGACAAAAAAAACACTGACAAAATGACCACACTGTCGGTGTTACCCGGAAAAAAATCGGACACTTTCTACGGCCGGGTATTTACCAATTCCAGTTAGCCCTTATCCGACAGTTAGTAAGTTCGGTTGAGAGAAACATCTCATAAAATAACTCGTTACTTTTAAAAGTATTTCCACCTGACCACTGGTATATCGCCTCTTGACCACCCAGCTATGCCGTTCTCCCAATGGTTTCACTATAGGTAAAACAAGAGCAGGCAATGTCCGCTGGGACCTGTCACACGGTGCACGAAGGATTTACGACCAGTCCATGTGCAGAGAAGAATGACCCCCGATAGTGGTTGGAGTCTGCATTATACTTCTAAGGGTGAGGTGGTTGGGGGGGGGGGGGGAGGGGTAGGGGGGTAGGGCTGTAAACATTCCTCCAGATACGTGTCAGGTTGTGGGGACAGGGGTGACACAAAATATTGTTGGTCTAGTTTTTGTCGATTACGATCCGGTATTATCCAATGCCGGTACTAGTGTGGAAGTTTAACTAACTGGAGGTTTGAAGTTGTTATCATCATGGTTACCGATGATATTTGTTTTCACTGACTCTCAGATATAGGCTAATTCGGACTTGGTGATACCGGGCCTATGTCATGTATTTGGAGAGTTAGAGATTTCATTCATTCAACATTCGCTTGTTCGTTACCTTAATACCTTGCTGAGACGAGTGGTCGAGTGGCTAGCACACTGAGCCGACATTTAGGAGACCGGAGTTCGATTCCCGCCATGATCGACCAGCCTGACAGATATTTTTCATGGTTTCCATCTGTCGTTCAAGTTGATACTGGGATCGTTACACTATCCAAAAATACACATATAAAAATAATATTTCATCTCATCATCTCATCATCCCATTTATTTTATCAACGCCAATAGATCCTAGTCATCAGTACAGTGCGTCGTGAAAGCAAATATGTATTTAAAAAAAAGTTTATTCACGCTAATAAAAAATTGCGTCATTTATTATGTTTTACTTCAACATTCTAACATATCTCTTCAGGCTATATTTGTTTTTAACTTAGAAGGTAATGGACTAAGAAAAGTATCCATTTAATTGCACAATTATCCACGCCAGTTACAGATTATGTTATTGTTCATTCACCTTACTATTTAATTGAATAATTATGTTGCTGTTTTTATTTTCATCTAAACGCACAATAATTCTTACGCACCTGGTGTTTATTTTTATTGACACGCACTTGTTAAGAGGGCTTGGTAGTCGATTACGTTGAATATCAGTTTCTTGGTGATGATAAAGAAACGGTTAAGGGTATCAAAATTTTTATACTAGATGAATAGAGGTCTCTTTAATACCTTCAAAATGTTATGTATTATAATTTTTGGGAGGGATTTTATTTTTCAAATTTTCCCACTTAGCGTAATTTTATGGATGTTACTCAAAAATGGTTCAACCGATTTTACCCAAAACTATGCAGTTCTAAGCTGGATAAGTCTGCATGCCCAGAAAAAAGTTTCATGTTGATAAGTCAAACCGTGCGATCTGTGCATTCCTTCGAAAAGAAAATCAGTAGAGTAGAATGTATTTGAGTAGGCCGCACTCGTTAGCTCAGTCAGCTGAGGAACGCTTCAGACCCTGAAGGCACGTTGGGTGTAGGTTCGAATCCCGCATAAGGCATGGGTTTTTGTAAACGTCCTTTCACTCATCATCACTCCATAGTTTCATAATCATCTGCTCATTCGTACCCCCGTATAACCTAGCTGTCAAGCAGTTCACCAAATAATAATCATGTATTTGAGTAGAATAGAAGTCTTCGCTGTCGCTCATCCAATTAATCGTCTCCCATGCTCTCTCAACTCCATTATTATCACCATGTATGTTTTTCCTCTTCACTATGATTATGTTCTCTACGTCACGGAAGTAGAATTAGAAATGGTCGATTTAGTTTTGGTCATCCTATAATACCCGAGATTCTTCCACCGGCCCGGTTTCTGTGTAGTTGTGTATGTGTGCGTGTGTTTTGTTGTGTATGTGTGTTGATTTTACAAGCCGGTTCACCCCTCTTGGGTATCACCCATTATGACATCTTCTGCTGGTGCATCTTGGCATGTGAAAGCTTAGGGGAGGGCTGTCCAAGAGGGAAATAAGGGTCGGAAGTGGTTGGATTTGATTGGTCAAGTGGAATAATGGATGGGGAAAGGGAATTGATTGAGATGGAGAAAGCAATAAAATAAAATATAAAAGGTATATTGAATATATATGTATATATATTTTATATATTTTCAATAACATCGAAACTTGATGGCAAAATTAAGGCTATGGATGACAGATGGAATCGTTTGGACGGGGCACCACAAGGGCGATCTTACCACACCTAAGAATAACTTAATTAAAATTAAATAACTCATCTAACAAACAATAAATCTCAATGGTTCGATATTGTTCTTTTTAACGTCAAAATTTTGGTAAATTGGTAAAAAAGATGAATGACTTCTAATGAAAGTTCAATAAGAGCTTTCCATTATATCTGTCTGTATTGGAAATATAATTCATTTTTACTATCGATATACATAATGAACTTTCGAAATAGAATGGGAATAATAACATTTATCAAAAAAATCTTGTAGGCCTAATAAAAAATAATTGGTTACGTTCTCGATGTATTTTCATTATTCGTTATTGAATATTAATATTTCGAAATGACAATAAATATAGACCTAATACCTAGTGCCAACTATACCAAGTAAATATTGAAAATAACTATTATAATCTAACATATACAAATCTTAAATCAACTAAAACTTTTACACCGTTGGCTACCATTAATATCATTTTGACATGCCTGTAACCCGATTAACGAAGGGCTTGCCCACATATAAACAACTCTGAAATATGCCATTGTTAAGTGTAAAAAAACTCACAATTTTATAATTGTACACCACTTTTTTTTATATATGTATTACGACCGTTGTTTTCATTCTTAGTCAAATATACAACCCATATTTATTAGTAAATGGCCATGCCATAAATATTAAACCATCGTCCATGTCGTAAAACGTTCTGATATGATATAATAGGAGCAGGGGAGCAGAATGCAGGTAGAGGAGAGGAGAGATGGATCTTATTATGTACTTTTGGTGTGTTTGGGAGGGGGGGGGGGGGGGGGGGTAAGGGTGCCCCTGGGCAGGACAAGTGTTCTTTTATATTATCATGGGGGCAGGTTATAATATTATATATACCTATAGTGTTATAGGGTGTTTCGGATGTATGTATTCTTTCTGTTTGCTATATGGCGAGAAGAGGAAGTGTATAGCGCAGATCTATTGGCGTCGGATGGATGATTAATGAGATGATGGGATGATGAGATGAAGGTTCTTGGGTAATGGGAAGGATAGTGGGAAGGAAGCGGTCATGGCCGACTTATTGTAGGAACCATCCCGGCATTAGCCTAGACTACAGAGGGAAACCATGAAAAACCCATGTAAAGATGGTCGGCGGCGGGGATCGAACTGGGTTCGAAATTCCCCTCGCATCCCGGATCAATTGCCGCTTTGACGATGTAGATTGGTATAGATTGGTGGTAATTGCTCCACACAAATTTGGTTTGGTTTACGCGCGGATTTCGAATGTAGGGTCCTATACCGAGGGGTTAACAACTTCTGAAATCCGGTGTACACTTGCCATGAAATCCCATTGAAATCCCCTTGAAATCACTTGAAATCCCCTTCAAATCCGTATGAAGTCTCTTGAAATCCCCTGAAATCCCCTGAAATCTCTGAAATCACCTGAAATCAGGTGTACATCAAATTCGCGAATTGGAAACCCCTCGTCCTATACGAATATCCCCAGTTAGGGCTAAGGATGATGATGTAGGCTCGTTTGGTAGGGGCATCACCTTAAAGGACATCACAACCCTGAAACTAGATTTCAATTAATTATGATAATATTTATTTTCCTTATTTTAGAGTAAACTAGAAATTCAGAAATTATAATTTATTTATTGGTCCTCAAGGACCTAACCCATTTTCTGAGTCGTGACGTAGACATTACTCGATTCTGTTTGTGTTGATATCTGAAGGAAAAAAAATCTGCAATTGCGATGATGATTTCTAGTTTTCTCTAGAATTAGGGAAATGTATATCATCATCATACATTAAATTCTATCTTTAGTTTTGTCATGTCCTTTAAAGTGACGTAGGTGCAGGCAAATTCTAGACAATCAAAGAGTACTCATAAAAAAGTGTAAACAAAAATCTATCTACCATTTTGTCACGAACGTCATATTAAGGCCACCTACACGATTTTTTTTTAAAAATCTATAAATCAATTTTATCTATTCTATCGACATGATATGTGGAAACATGCCTAAACGAATAGCCTCAAGCTTCACATATATATAATTTACATTGCTAACCTCGTTTATGTGGACAATATATCAATCTGTCTCGTCTTGAGATGGAAAAAGTAATTAGAAAATATGTAAATATTTGTAAGAAATATTTGATCTGATTTAGCTTGTGAATAACTATAGTTTTGTATAAAGTCTTTGGTATGTAGGCCTGATAAACTACTAATTATATGCTGTGAGCGACATGATAGAACGCGTAGGTCTGCGTGATTAATATAGTATAATACCTAAATCTATTTAATTGAGCATATACAAATTTTGAATGAATATTTTGATTTCAAAGTATTGATTTTTTTTTTGTAATTCCAAACTTGAAGATGTGATAAGATAAGGGTGACGTGGCATGTTTCTGTAAGAGAAATGATTTTTTAAATAAAACTTATTAAAAAATAGAATAAACTTTGATTTATAAGGATATAGTTCAGTTATAATAAGTTCAGCGATGACGGACAATTCAATCAATTGTTTTCCATTCGAATATAATCTTTTAGATTTATTAGATTTTTTATATTCCCTGATGAACTTTTTTTCCATATTCTCCAGCACAATATAGGATTTACCCCCTAATCTTATTGGGGCATAAACAACAATGGATAAAATTTATGTTTTTCAACTTTTCGACTTGACTTATATATCTGTATTATGTGCTAATCTGTGTTTTTTTAATAAAAAGCAACATGTGTAGAATATATAGTAAGGCCTATGGGCCTACTTGTCAAAACTAAATATAAAGAATTGAATAAAAAATAATAGATGAGCACGAAGGTTTATTGTATCATATTTATTATTTTCAATCCTATTGGCTGTTTAGTCTGTACTTTTTAAAATAAGATGTGTACACATCACGACCAAGGTGTGATCTCAGTTTAGGCCTACTGCCATCCACAGTTATATTTCACACTTTTCATCTCAAGAATATTGCCAGATCGACACTCACAACCGTCAATACTAGTCCATAGAGGAACATCCGATCGTAACCCACCATCAATATACACATTTATAACTACTTTATGTCCATCACACTCGCTCATTGGGGACTTTTAATATTCTAATTTGTACCGATTGGTACCCCCGTATGAAATGCTTTGTTGATGTCCCCCTCCCCCCCTCCCCCACCACCGTTCTTTATTTTTTAGCACCTTCACGCTAAGGCTTTTATTGTTATATTGTCGCACATACGCCTTTTTATACTTATTATTCTTATAATTCATGCAAATATATTTTGTTTTGTTAGATTTTTTTATTTTCACTCGTGATGAGTCAACTTAAGTGGTCATACGTGTTGGTACCACTTTAACGAACTGAAATTATTAACTGTTAATTTCATTTTAAGAGTAATTATTTTTGTTTATTTTTTCGTTTTATGAGTTGTTAGTGACACAATTCAAATTTTAATTAATATTTATTTTGCATGGAAAATAAATGAATAAGAAAAATGTCATCCAATAGTATTTTATAGTTTTGTGTTGGTACATAACTTGGTATTTTTTTAATTACCGTATTCCTATCCACAATTTAAAATTTGTAATTCTAATTGCAAAAGATATTCAGTGATAACGCCAACATTAATAGTGTAGTATAATATTTTATGCTCGTGTCAGCTTTCAGTTGGGCCTAGTTTTGGGGAATTGGTGTAACATGTAAATACAGCCATCGCAATGCTTATGATCTAGAATAATTAGATTTATTGTGCCGCGGTATTATTAATAATAATAATAACAGTAATTAAAAGTGCATCTAAAAGATAAAGCTGATTTATATGCGTAAAGTCTTCATTATCATAGTTTTAATTTATATATTTAAAAATTATTCAAATTTTAATAGATTATTCAAATTAGAACTAATTTTGTACCGGTAGGATAGTTACGCAACAAATTATAATTTTTTATACTTTTAATTTGCTAAATTTATAATGCACTTTCATTTTAATTTATAGCACGACTTACAGTTTTATTCGCAGAACTATTCATTTAGTAAATCGGTTAGGAAAATACTCAAATTGAGTACTATAAATCAAATCGTTTTTGTCATAGATTATAATTTATTTACTGTATTTCTTTCAATTTTATTGCCATGTTGTGGAATATGTTAGTTGGTACACAACCGCCCAGTGATATCTCGTCTAGGATACTAAACTATCACTAAACTCATTTTTAGCAAAAATGATCTTTCCAATAGTGCCCACTTTCTCAAATGCTATCAAGTTGTATTTTTCTAAAAACTTGACATCGCAGAGATAAAGTGAGTGTTCTCCAATTATGGCTAACGATGACACGGTAGGATCGTTCGGACGGGGCATTACAAGCATCATCTTACCATCTCAATGGAAATGATTGATTATTATATCAGGAAAGTATAAAAAAGTATGGTCACAAACAGCGCAGTGTTGGGGTCAAAGTTAATTGTTTTTTAATAAATAAAATGGGGTGTTGAGTTCGTCCTTGTGGTGCTCCATCCAGATGATCCTACTTTCATCCATAGCCTTGATTGGGGAACAAATGATTCTGTATCAATTTTCGATGTCGATATAAAAAATAATCATAAAATATTAACTAATTTATAAACTATATATTGCCATGCATTACGTCATTTATCAGACGACACTTGTCCATGGATACATCTTCAAATGCAATATTGTCAGACGATTCGGAATGTATTGACAAACTTTTAAAATTCCTGAATATAACTGATTTATCTAGAGCCAATTGTACCAACTGATGATTAAATATTAATTAGTTAATCATTACTTAAGGTACGAAAATAGCATATGTATCCAAGGGTAATAACAAGTTAATTTGCTAATTTTTGCTCAATTCACTAATCATTACTTGGTACAACTAGCTCTTAATAAAATGTGATTGACTGTTCTAGGCCTAATTATCTACACCAAATTATTTAGCATAAAATTGTAAAATGGATGACAAAATAACATGTCAGCGTTATAAGAATACAATTCCAGTCCATGCCGATGCATCCAGGATTGTATATCCCTTAATCTGGACTTCTTTTATTACCAGAAAGTCCTAATTCCTTGAAGGCTCACAGTAGGAGTCCTGTTCTAGTCGCGACCAGGGCCATGTGTTAGTAATGGCTATATGCGGGAGGGGGGGGGGGGGGGGGGGGGACAAAAAGCAGCGTGTTTATGTAATAATGGAAAGACACCGAGACCACCCCTATAGGATACTTGAAAAGATGTCAGATAAATCACTGATGCATGTTATAGATACTTAGGGGCGAGAAAACGCGGATGGCTAAATGTCGACCACAGTGCAAACGAAATGTAAGCGCGGGGGCGTTGAAGAGCGTATATCGGAATAAAGTCGACTTGGTCGTGTGACATGGGTTTCGGGGTACTTTTTTATGGAATATATTTAGGGTTCGGGTAAGGTTTTTCAACCCAAACCCATGTTACACAACCGAGTTGACGTTATTCCGATATACGCTCTTCAGGGGCCCGTATTTTAAAGTTTTCATCCAAGAGAAGGTCCACTGGCGTATAGTCGCGGCCACTCGCAGTGTTCGTTTAATCTGCATTAAAATGCATCCAAAGAAGTGTACTGGCATTATACGCACTTGGAAGCTTCCACTGACACTGACATCCGTTGTATTCTGGAAAAATTGGCGGTAAAAATGCGTCGATTTTATTTCATTCAAATACCAATCCCGGAAAAAAACATTTGTGTGACCGCAAGTGTGTACATATCCATTCAATTTGGCCCCCTATTTTGAGTGTAGCTGGTAATGGTAGAGCATTCAGGTGGCGTCAAAATATTTTGTTCCCCATTTCGAGTGTCATTGAAGCTTTTCGACCATTATTTGCCCCTATTTTTGAGTTTCATCAACAAGTGCTTATGCTTCGAGTCTGTTACGCACATTACTTGTCTCCTATTTTCGAGTGCATATAATAACTAACCTTTTTTTTAAATCTTCTGTTTTGGTAGTAAAATTGCTAAGGAGTTTATAATCGATAACTCAACCTTGTTTGAATGAATTCCGTGTTTCGATAGTAGAATGTTGTGTTCTATGTTCGCAGGCAAGGTGGACCCGACGCCCCACACGTCGTCGTTCAACATGGGCTACTTGGTATCACCGTATCCTTACCACAACGGTAGCGGCGGACCCATCCCCGTCTCAATGGTGAGTACACGTGCACTTTACAAACAAACACATCCGAATTCAGGAGGAGGCTTGAACCATTGGGCACCTTTGAAGCCCCCTTTTGAACTGAATTCAGCTTGAACCTTTGGGCACTTTAAGGCCCCTTTGAAGGCCCCTTTACAACCGAATTTAGGAGGAGGCTTGAACCATTGAGCATTTTCAAGGCCCGTTTACAACCGAATTTAGGAGGCGGTTTGAACCATTGGGCATTTTGAAGGCCCCTTGCCGAAGGCCCCTTTTGAACTGAATTCAGCTTGAACCTTTGGGCACTTTGAAGGCTCCATTGAAGGCCCCTATACAACCGAATTTAGGAGGAGGCTTGAACCATTGGGCATTGCGAAGGCCCCTTTTGAACCGAATTCAGCTTGAACCATTGGGCACTTTGAAGGCCCCATTTAAGGCCCCTCTACACCGGAATTCAGGAGGAGGCTTGAACCTTTGGGCATTTTGAAGGCCCCTTTAGACCCGAATTTAGGAGGTTTGAACCATTGGGGATTGGGCACTTTGAAGGCCTCTTTGAAGGCCCCTTTAGAACCGAATTTAGGAGGCTTGAACCATTGGGCACTTTGAAGGCCCCTTTGAAGGCCCATTTAGAACCGAATTCAGGAGAAAATCTGAGTGATCAGATTATACTTCGACTATTTTATATTGTCTCAGGACGTGGTTTATGATAAGGATCGTAACTGCGTTTTTCAAAAGTGTCGAATCTTTGAATTTGCAGAGAGATGATGTAATTACCAATTTTGTTTTCAACAATTTTTGCTGGTAGACGATCTTGTTCTTTTGTGGATAGAAGTGGATCAACAACAACAAATGTAGTGACAGCCAATGAGATCGCTTGTTTCGTTGACGCGTCGTTAGCATTCTTTCGTCGTTGAAAAAGTCAGTAAATTTCGTCTTGTGTAATGAAATGTTTGGTGCGTTTTTCATATCCTTTCGGCTATTGGAAATATCATTTGAACTCGGATGTAAATATATACTTTATTTATAAAAAGGAAAGATTTCTGTAACCATTTAATGTAACACTTATATGTTCAAAGGAATACTTTGAGAAAACTTTGGCCGAAGTTTCTAAAAACTTTGCGCTAAAAGGAAAAGTATAAAGTATCGATTTTCATTGGAATTAAAAGTTTTCTTCTGTTTTACTCGTATTTCCGTAGAAATACGTGAAAATATTCAATCAGGTTTTCACTTGATTATTTAAACACCAAGATTGCCTTTAATTGCATGCAACTGTGGATACTTCATTCAAGTCAATTCGCGAATGAACTTTATAATAATAATAATAATAATAATAATAAATCTCGTATATCATTCATCGCCGCCTATAGACCTTATAGAGTCATCATTACAGTGCGTCGCTAAACCCAATATCAATCTCTCTCTCTCTCTCTCTCTCTCTCTCTCTCTATATATATATATATATATATATATATATATATATATATATATATATATATATATATATGTATTTATATATATATATATGTATATATATATATATATATATATATATATTCACATGTATAAATAAAGTAAGAACACATTGCTAGAAAGGTGTATGGTTTTTTAAAATAATAAATTCCAATGTCTCCTCTTTCCCCTTCCCCATCCCAAACACAACCCCACCTTTCTTTGGGACGGAAGCCAAGTCAAATGAATGCCATGTTTAGTTTGGGTATCTGGAATAAATATACTTGCCTTCCACGGCTATACAAACAATCAGCGACTAGTGTAGTCGGAACTCCTGCGCGCCAATGGTGGGTGGGTTAGAGGAGACGGTCGGTCGGGACCGGTGCCTTGGGTTTTGATTTCGAGTATAGGCATTGATGATTACGTATATTGGAAAAGTTAGATGTGATGAGGTTGCGTACAATGATACAATGCTGTATTGGTTGCCAATGGTTACCGAGTTGTTCAAGGAACTGAGAAAATTAATTCAAACTTATTTCAACAAACTCTGGTTTATCGCTCGCTCCTCCAATATTATATAATATATGGGACGGTCCCGGGTTCGATTCCCGGTCGAGATGTATACTGGCGTCGAAACCTGGGTTGGGTGGGAGGGGGGGGGGGGGGGGGCAGGGCAGGGTGGGCATTGCCCACCTCAACTTTTGGCCAAGGGGAGGGGGGGGGGGGGGGAAACAAGAAAAAGTTCTTGCAAGACTCAATTTGTCTCGTTGTCGTCTGTTAAAACCCATTTTGTTAAAATTAGCTGTTATTTTGGTCGCAATTGTTGAGGTTCGAGTCCCGCATAAGTCATGAGTTTTGTAAACGTCATTTCACTTATCATCACTTCATCGTTTCATTATCACCTGCTCATTCGTACCCCCGTATAACCAGCTGTTGGTGGGGTCGTTAAGCAAACAATAGTCTTCATCGTCGACAAAACATACAGGAGAGGTGAAATATAATCTCTTCAAAATGGCGTAATGTTTACTGAATGAATTTACACGAACAAATAAATATTAGAACGGAATTTCTAGAATAAATATGAAAAACCAGAAGACGTTTTTTTCATGTGTGTATACAGTTAGATACATAATTAATGCATATTTAAATCAGAAATTTGTTTTTTCTAAATATTTCTTATGTTCGACGTAGTTAGTTTTTGTTATATTGGCATTCTTGGACTATAACTCACGTAGGTCGTTGAATTTTTTGTATATACAAATATGTAATTTAGAATAATGTCTACAATTGTATTTTGGAAAGTAAATGTAATTAAAATCTTTTTTGCAATAACTTGATTTCAATAGATCACTTACAATTTACAACCGTCTGTAAACTAGGGTGATTTTACGGTAATTATGAACACCACTTGATTGTTGTTTCTTATAATTGAATTTTATTGACGCTTGAAAATAGTTCTTCGCCATAAAAACTTGTTTTAAAATGAAAATTTCATTTCAAATATTCATGATAAAATAATTTAAAAACTTCCGTTATCTTGACTCGGTACACATACCAACCGAATAGTGTACAAGTACAAAGATTTTTTTCCCCATTTTATTAAGTACAAACACTACCGGCACATGTAGCCTAGTTGCTAACGCACTCGCTTCGTGTGATCCGGGAGGTGAGTGGCATATCGGGTCTCGGTTCGATCCCCGCCACCGTCTATCTTTTCGTGTAATTTCGTTTTTCGTTTAGATTAGACTAGATTTCTTTATATACCATAGGATTGACATTTACAAAAATTAAAATATATGACGAATCAATTTACATAGTTCCTTTTGTATAGTCTATCTATAAGTTAAAACGCTGGGATGGTTTTTACAATAGGCCACGACCGCTTCCTTCTCACTATTCTTCCCATTACCTAAAGAAACCTTCATCTCATTTTCCCATTAACTCATTAATCATTCAACCGACGCCAATATATCTCAGTTATCATCATAGTACGTCGTTAAACCCAATATAAAAAAATTAGATACACATACTATATTACATCAATTTATATTCATGGAGTTAAGTACACTTATATGACTTGAGTGGGTTTATTACTGGGATTTCTTTTTTCAAATTCAGTTATTATAGAGAAATCTTTTTTTCTCTTGTCCGTCATATGTAACAAAACACTCTACTATTGATGGACGTCTACGATCCATTTATATTAGAACAGGTTTAGCAGATCTCAGGTACAGTCTGGCAAATTTACAGGCAATTTTACAGTTCTGGCAAATTCACAGGCGGCTTCATAAAAGCTGGGTGGTGATACATGGAATATATATATATATATATATATATATATATATGCACCGTTCCACATAGGCCAATATATAAATAAAAAAATTAGAATTCTTCATGGACCGAGGGAATTATTTCACTTATATTGCTTGGATGCCCATAAAAAGAGTTGTATTATCTCTTTCCGAGTTTTAAAATCCGTTTATATACATTTTGTGTGTGTATGTTTTGTGAGAATATGCAGATATAGGCCTATATAATAATATAATATTCAATGTTTCCGTGTATGTTACGATTATAATTTCACGTTATGTAACAACACATTTAGGCATCTACTGTAATTGATAATCTCTAGACACCCATTGCAATAGCGTTCTGTAATTAAATGCACCTAGTTTAAAAGTTTAATCTAACAAGTAATTATCATTTCGTTTTTAAAAACATGAATATTTTTTTTTTGTAGAATATATTAGCTGTTTCCTTATTCCACCTGTCTCGGGATTCTGTTTTTATTCTGTTTTTGTTCTGTTTTATGCACATTACATGTGTCCAATAAAACATATGTGAACGTATTTACGAGGAGTCGAGGCTATTATAGTGTAATGGCCAGTTATGGGTAATAATGTCACGTGATCATATGTGTAATTAACGTGCATGTATCAGTGTTCCAATGGAATATAAGTATGCATTATAGAAGTCTGAATTGGAACCGAAAAAAGATATGTAATTTATTTCTATTTTTAGAAAAAATGTGTAAAATGAATAGAATAAGATGTTGCATTTGAAGGATATTGAAACACTAAAACTAAATTTTAATGAGTAGAGACGATTTATATATTCCTAGATTTAATGAAAACTATAAAGCATGATCTTAACTTCAGGACTTATAATCAATGTTTTTGTTCTCCAGAGTCAGATTCGTGACGTAGGCATCACCGATTCTGTATAGAAACATGAACAGAATCGAGTAATGTCTACGTCACGACTCGAGAAAAAACAGGTCCTGGAGGACAAATAAATCAATTGAAATGTCTGAAATTGAGATGGTGATTTATAGTTTTCTCTAAAATTAGGGATATAAATATCGTCATTATTGGCTAAAATCTAGTTTCGGGGTTGTGGTGACCTTTAATCTTTTTTAAAAAGCTCAAAGCGTAACTCGGAGTCGTCAATGTTGAACGTTAGGCGCAATAGAGAAACGAAGATACGACAGTCTTTGGAATCCTTAGCTAAAGCGTACATTGCTAATTTGAATAAATCTTTTAATATCAATAAAGACACTCTTGAAACGTGATTTATATGGTTATGTCCTATTATTATTTGTTCTCATAATTGAAATTTATATTGAAATATTGGTTTCTGGATGGTTGGAAGCCATTTAACCTATTACTCGAAGCCACCTAGAATCTAATTATTCTAATCTTTATACCATGCATTTTTTTGATTGCATTAATATCGTTTAATATGACTTTTTAAATGCAATATGCAGGCGTGTATGTATAAATTATCAACTCAAGTTAAAAAATTAATATTTTTAATATGAAAATCTTTTTTTTTCACAATGTGATTTGATAATCTGAATAAAAATCAAGTCGAAATACATCAAATACTTCAAAAGTTTTACGTTTCTAATGTTGGCATTTATCAATCAAACCTCGCCCATATTTCTCTTATCAGTTCCATCCATGATTACGCAACTGATGCCGCGTCCTTGATTGTAATCGACGCGGCGTTTGTTTATCGTGATCTAGAAATCTGATTACCGATTGGTCGGACTGATTCAAGTATTTATACTCGTATCGATAAGAAATGAAGGTTCCGATCGACCGTCCCGCCTCCGTACCACACCATTATCGCTCGGGTGGTTCGAACCATCATCTCATGTTCATAGACATATATCTCGTTTATCTTTTTTCTAGTATTTCCTGATAAAACATTATTGCCAACATTATATTCGTTCCGATCGACCGTCCCGGTACATCCCCATTATTAGCGCGCGGTTGGTTCGAACCATCATCTCTCGTTTATAGAAATATATCTAGTTATCTCTACATTTTTTTTCTGGTATTTCCTGATAGAACATTATTACCAACATTATATTCATAAATAAACAATTAAATCGCGATAGGTCGTATGTTAATATTGCATGCGATCTGCATACACGTGCATGGCAATTAGAAGCCGGTAAAGGAAGTTGGGATGCAAGTTGAAAAATAAATCTTCAACCAATTTTAATTCCAAGTAGTTGATTATACATGTATTTAATTAGTAACATGCATTCATTTTAGATTTATAGTTGAAACGATTAAAAAGATTTAATAATATAGCAGTCGAAATGTATGTGAGTTATATAATTGATAATAGGTTGTAAATGATATTTGAATGAGTAAAACAATCTAATCGTGTTATTTATATTTGATTAAAACACCGGCTTTTGATAGACCCAACTCAATCTCATATGCATCACTATTTAGAAAAGCAAAATCCACTTAGTAGTAGACTATTCAATTTTTTTTACGAAATAGAAAATCGAGCACTTAAATTATACTCTCATATTATCTATAAATGGAAATTGAAATTCTCAAGTTGGATCAAGTGATAACTTAGGGCCTATACGACACAACCCACAAGAATGAGGTACTTTATTTCAGACACATAATTTGAATATTTTTCATATTTTCACAAATTCAAGTGTTTAAGGCCTCACCGAGGGGTTACCAACTCCTGAAATCCTGTGTACACTTGCCATGAAATCCCCTTGAAATCCGTATGAAAGCTTTTGAAATTCCCTGAAATCACTTGAAATCCGTATGAAATCTTTTGAAATTCCCTGAAATCACTTGAAATCTTCTGAAATCCCCTGAAATCACTTGAAATCCCCTTGAAATCCGAATGAAATCTTTTGAAATTCCCTGAAATCACTTGAAATCCGTATGAAATCTTTTGAAAATCCCTCTGAAATCACCTGAAATCAGCTGTTACACCAAATTTGCGAGTTGTAAACCCCTCGGGCCTCACAAAGCAAATAGACCTACACAAGCTAGAAAATATATAAGTTCGAGACATTTCCAGTGGGAACCTCCAAGTGACATGGGATGTCGAAGCGTGCGTGGATAGTACGGTGCTTGATCGCGCGAGCCTCCCTCCCTCCCTCCCCCTCCCCCTCCCCCTCCCTCCCCCCTCCCTCTTCCTCCCATTGTACTCTTTCTTACATAAGCCTGTAAGTTACTATTCGTATCTAATAATAATATATATCGTTTGGCCACATGTCGTTTACCTTGGGACCATGCGTGCTGCTTGTAACATGCTTGTTTGCCAGACTATACAGTTTCGTGGGTCTCCTAACGAGATGTGAGAGTGAGAGAGAGAGAGAGAGAGAGCGAGAGAGCGAGAGAGCGAGAGAGCGACAGAGAGAGAGAGAGAGAGAGAGAGAGAGAGAGAGAGAGAGAGAGAGAGAGAGAGAGAGAGAGAGAGAGAGAGTGAGAGAGAGAGAGAGAGAGAGAGAGAGAGAGAGAGAGAGAGAAGAGCAGTAGCTACTAGGCCTCACGTTGGCGATGTGCAAATATTGGCAGTGTTCAGTTTGCGAGGTTAGTTTTGTATGGATTATGGTACATTATTTGGATAACTTGATTTCAACTGAAAATTTCGACTTTGTAGCGCCTGGATTGATAGTGAATCCAAATCGAATGAATAGGATTTTAATTTTGATGCTAATTTTATTTGTTCTTTCTCGTGTTAGGAAAACCTAACCAAGTAGATTTTTCAACGGGCTGAGTTGTCAATTTGAAATATTGGCGATGCACTATTTCATAATAAGAGAAATTGAAGTTTTTGTGATTTAGTATGGCCAAGAGTAGTGAATTTTAAATCGAAACAATCGATGTATATAGCCTATTATAGATCGACTTTGTGGACACTATATCGATCGAATTTGAGTTTTCGGAACAAATATTATGTCGTTCTATTTTCTGCAAAATGATTCATTTTGGAAGGTTTCCCCCCTTTTTCATTAGAAACTTTACGTAGGTGAAACTATAATGCAAGTATGCAAGGTTTTATTTCACCGGCTACTTCCACTACAGAATATCTTATAATATTAAATTTTATATTCAATTGTTATGCCTATACTTTTATAGAATTATATTTTTCGTTCTAATGATTTTCATATGCCTTATCATATCAACAATGTTATCACACTCATAACTTCTAAAATCTACATTTTAAACAAGTTCTTACGCGAAAAAAAATAATTTCAAAATTATAGCCCAATTATATTTTAAAATAAAAAGCGTTCGACAATGATGTAAAGTATAATATTATAGGAAAAAAATTGAGTACAAATTAATTCCCAACTGATTTTAGTCTGGTGTCCATCTCGGGTAATAAAAGGTCAATTTAATGAGCATTAAATGTTGAGAGGTTCGTATACGTGATTCATAATCATGACGTGTACACCTGGGTTTTAAGGGGGACCAGTTTATGAAGAATTTACATAAATTTGACCAAGATTAGGAACATTTTCTGCAGGATCATGATGATATTTTTGAATACATTTTCTGCATATTATATCATATCTCAGAGTATTATTCATATGATCCTCTAGGTTAATTTAGATTGTGTTAATATTCAATGAGCAATGATTTTTTCAATTTCTTACGTTCATTTTAACCACATTTTCAAGTACTTACCGGCACATGCAGCGCAGTGGTTGACGCGCTCGCTTCATGTGATCCGGGAGACGAGGGGAATTCCGAACCCAGTTCGATCCCCGCCGCCGTGACTTCAGTTACTGAAGCGACGTGCCTTAGCTGACTGAGCTAACGATTTTTTTAACGAAGTAAATTTTCACGTTTATTTTAACTACCTTTTTAAGTACTTTCATAAGCACAAAATACTCATTATCAGGACCAAATATCCTGGAGGAGAATATAGATGCAATGTCGATAAAGGTATGGGGAAAATTCCATGAAAATTGAGATTTGCGTCCTAGCTACCAAAAAATAATATCCATAGATAAAATTTGAGCCTAAATTTGGAGATTAGTTTACCGGGATGTTTGAACTGGAATATCAAAAATCTAAAAATGAATCCAAAAATGTGACAGCATTAGAAGTGTATAAGTGTATTTATATTCTTGAAATATCAAATAAAATGATGTATTTTTTTGTTTTTTTTTGTTCGTGATGGACTGGTCCCCTTAAAACTTCTCAAATTACCAGGGCAACTTTTTTTTTGTCGTCATGTTTGTCTTTTATTTTCTGATTTTCTGTTTGTGTGGTTAACGATTTTCCGGTTGGTCGTAACAATAATCTGTGTACATAATTGTCGGGTTTCGATCGTTCGTTCTCTGTATAGTTTATCGATTACGAACGGATGTTTCGATATGTCGAAATACATTCATTTTCATGTTTCGGAACACGGGTATATGAATTGACCACTCGAGACGTATTATCGTTTATGGTTATGAGATACACATGAACGGGCGATCGATCTTCGAATTTATATTGTTCGAGGCGGGATGGAGACTAACTTTCCTTGTATACATGAAACAAAAAAATTGCCTTAATTAGTGGTTAAGTTTGAACTGATTGCCCGTAGGGTATCGAAAATGATACCTCTTTTTTTTTCATTCATACAAATCTTGGATGGATTATCGAAATTATTTTTTTTAATGATTGGAATTAGGTTTCAATTTTATATTTGGTATAAAAAATGACATTTGACGTTCTGGCAAAACAGTTGTTTCAATAGATATATTTTCTAGCCTAATGGGGTCAAATCTCAATAAAGACGTTGACATTTGAATTTGTTGAAAACTGATACAAATTTGATACTAATGAAATAGATGGTAGGGTTAATAAATATATAAATATTCACAGCTACTTCTGATTTAATATTTATAGCCCACATTGTTTTAAAATTCATATTGCTAAATATCTGACAAAATTAATGTATATATAAACGTTATTATTGTGATGGATTACAAATAAGAAAATTATACAACCGTATTGAAGAAACGCATGCACGCCATTGGCTATAAATCACTCAGTAAAACGAGTCCTCGTTTCTCAACAATTTGGCGCCAATAACAAAATTTATTCACCAAAACTATAAAACAGAAATAAAAAAAAACGCGTAAAATTCAAGTCGTATGTTTTTTTCACAGTTGGTAGCTAGCATCTCGTTGTATGGTTAGCCAGCCTGATACACAGATGAGAAACAGCTTCACTTGAAAACCCAAAACAGTGCTGCCAAATATCTCACTGGAAACGTGTTAGCTCTGTCTATTTATATTATGTTCTCTCTCTCTCTCTCACTCTCTATCTCTCTCTCACTCTCTATCTCTCTCTCTCTCTCTCTCTAGCGCGCTTCTTGTGCACATACCTGGCATTCCGATGGTATTGTCACTTCACTTTCAAGCCCATTCATGAGACGGTGGAATATTTTTCCACTAAACACATACACGCTTCTGTGTGTGTGTGTTACGCTTATTACGACAATTATATAGTTGGTTAGGTTTTCGTGGAAAAAGGAAATGAAATGAGAGTGAAAACGTTTTTTTTCTAGGTTTTAGAGTTATTTAATTTCTTTGTTCTTGTGAGGGTTATTTTTAAAATGACAATGTGGGAATATGGATTCTTTCAAGTTATATTGTTGTATTAAGTGGTCAACAATGTGTCTCAAATTGTGTTTTCTAATCGTAATGTCAGTGTTACTTTGTTTGGCCTTTACTTTTCTAGGTATTTGTAACCTAACAATATTGTCTTCCTATTGGAGAGTCTGATGTAATTTTCTCAACGAATTGTTGCCCAAGCTTTTTTTTTCAAATGATTACAAAGTAGAGGTAAAAAATATATTCATCGAATAATTATTTAATTCTCTTGGTTGAAATTATCACACATTGCAATATCATATATTTGATTAACTTTGCTATTTCAGTGACTCCCATAATAACTAGGTAATTTGGGGTGTAAACTAGCAGCTGCCATAGGAATTATATGTTTTTGAATAATGATGTCCCATACTGGATTCGAACCCATGTCTGATTCAGTTTTAAAAGCAGAACTGATGGCATTATAGTTCAATTTAAGCTTCGATTAGAACTTGGGGGAGTAGAGAGAATCGTTTAAAACAATACAAGAAAAAAAATACAAAAATCACATAAGAACGAATGTATATGAAAAATATTCATCAAAGTCTCTGTTTTTATGTTCCACCAATTATCGTCGTTCTCATTTCATTCTATATGTCGTTCCCACTTTATATCCCACATCCAACGATCGAATCCCGTTTCATCCCTATTTCCCCTCCCCCTCTCCCACCCATTAACTTCCCTTTCCCCTTCGGCGTCTACTCCCATCTCAATAGTATTCCATATTCCAATCCAGACTAGTCCGTCCGGATCATTACCGTAAAAGTATTTTACTCTTGAGAGAGAGAAAGAGAGAGAGGGAGAGAGAGAGAGGGAGAGAGAGAGAGAGAGAGAGAGAGAGAGAGAGACAGAGAGAGAGAGAGGGGGGAGTCTGGGGTAGGGGGGAGGAAGTAATTACGCACTCGTAAAAACATTACTTTGACATATATATATAGAGAGAGAGAGAGAAAAGATGAAGGGTAGTTCTTTCAAACAATCTTCTTATACAAGGAAAATATTTTGAATACAATAGATTTCTCGATTTTTTTTTCTGTGCGCGAGGAAAGAATTTGTATTTTTGTTTTTGACACGTTATCAAAGATGTCTAAATGATGAGAATTGGTGGAAAAATATTCTCCAATTGTTTGGTTCTTATGATGGAAAAGTTGTGGATGGGAAACATTTGAAACGTAACTTCAAAACGCATTTGTTTTCATGTATTCGATAAATGATTGGTAAGCTTTAGAAATATTGCTTTGCTTTGCGGGTTTGTTAATAGTTGTCTGTAGCAACATCAATGTATGCATACGATTTTTTATCGTTATTTGTTTTTTAAGAAAGCTGTTATATTGTAATATTTGTCATTAGTATAACCAATTATTATAAAAGTTCATAATCAAGTCACGTTAAAATTAACATGTACCTCTGTATTCCGTTCGCGAATATGTTTACATACAATCATTAATATTTCACTGTTATATTTATTGTTTCTATCCTGTTATAATACGGAATATTTGAATTTGAAATTATATTTAATTCGATTTCTCTAATGATTGTTTGTCAAAAACTTGGCACATGAAGAAAGTTGAAGGAAATTGACTAGAGGTAATAGTATTAAAAGTTGACTCCTGATCATTATTGTCACTTGGTTTTGGTGTGATGTTCTTTTTATTGATGTTAACAGAATATAATATCACTGTCATTTCTAAAACGGTAAATATACCGTAACAAGAGAAATTATATCATTAATTAGAGAACATAATACAAGTTTTAATATGACTTTGCGAATCGTCGAAAAATCTACAATAACAAAGTAACGAACAGAAAATGCTAATTTCTTAATTTCTTAGTTCTTCTCTTCAATTGAGAAATGAAATGTTTGACACATGGTTTCTGGCCAATCATCACTAAAATATTCATGGAAATTCATTCATTACCCCTCCTCTTGTACTTCTTTGTAATCCCTTTCCAATATTGCTTAATTCATCCCATCCTGTATATTCATTCTTGACTCTAACAAAATTGCACATTATTTCTATTTGAATTTTCTATCAGTTAGCGCTTGAAGTCAGTTAGTGCTAACAGCTAAAATAATATATTCTTTTAAATACGTTTTAAGGCCAAATTATTTATCTGTCGTATTTTTTTATTGATATTTTTTAGTAGTGGGAGGGGGGGTAGAAGGGAATGCTTTACTTTGAAGGGCGTTCCGGTTCCTTTTTATCTACAAATTAAGCCCTGATTGCTTATAGACATTCCATGTTTCAAAAACACTAAGAACGGCGTCTCCCCACAATCGGCGACCCCATTTTGGGTCGCGACTCATACCCTGTTCACACTATGATCACTAACTGCTGTTAAGCCATCAATTGATGTTAGCAACGTAATGTGAACGGAACACAGTTAATAAGTACTATAACTGACATCAAACGCTATAACTTCGTTCTGTAAAGGCAGTTTAGTTAGTTATCTAGTTAGTTACCGCAGTTAACGCAGTTAGTTATTTAGTTATTTTTATTTACACATTACAGATTGTTCATAAAACAGGTGGTAATGGTTACTATACCTAATGAAATTATAATCAAACATGTACTTCTTTGTAATCCCTTTCCAATATTGCTTAATTCATCCCATCCTGTATATTCATTCTTGACTCTAACAAAATTGCACATTATTTCTATTTGAATTTTCTATCAGTTAGCGCTTGAAGTCAGTTAGTGCTAACAGCAGTTAGTGTACAGTGCGAACCACTGATATTCTGTACGATGATGTTTGATGTTTCTTGCTGTTATGTTGGCTGCATGTCAGTCTCGCGACACCCCTCGTGACATCGAGTGTACACAATGCGGACAAATGTCTCCGAGTCGAATGAAAACATTCTTCGCTTCAGGTTATTAACAGAACTAGTTGCACATGACTGTAGCCATTCATTGCAGTTAAATCTGCCGTGACGAGTGTTCTATTAAATCTAGAAAAATACATTTTAATTCAATTTCTGTTTATATCGTAGTGGTAGAAGTATGTATATCGGAAGTGCTCCCGAAATATTGTTAGTATTTCAGTGTATTTTATTTTATTTCTTTGACAAGTACCACGTACACGTCCAATAATCAGGGTTTTATATAGTTTCTCGTGGTACACTACTTCGTTATTTAATATTTTTATTCAATATTGTTATTTAATGTATGTATATCGTGATAAATTATTTTGTTTTCGTTATTTTTATTTTTTTTTAAATTTATATTATCATTTAAAATGATGATAATATTGAAATAAATTTATCCTCAAACAAGTTCGTACGTATTTTTTAGTTTCTCAGTCGGTGCCTTAACTGAGTGAGCTACGGAGATCGACTTACCCCCGTTCTTTCCACTTATATATCTTGGAAAAATTCAAGCCTTAGACGTAAGTCCAGAGTGCTTTCAGTTTCTCAATCGGTGCCTCAACTGCCTTAGCTACGGAGGGTGACTTGTCCCTTCTGTCTACGTATATATCTTGAGAAAAAACATTCCTTATGCGGGACTTGAACCTACGCCCAACGTGATTTCATTCTCTAAATCGGTGTCTAACCACCTTAGCTACGGAAGGCGACTTCTCCCCTTCCATTCTATCTGCCTTATGCTGGACTCAAACCTAACCCCAACTTAGTTTCGTTTCTCAATCTGTTTCTTAACCACCTGAGCTACGGAGGGCGACTTTCCCCTTCAGTCCACGTATATATATCTTTCAAGAGCCCTCTGTTACATGATCTCGTTCAGTTTCTCAATATGTATCTCAACCACCTAAGCTACGAAGGACGACTTTCCTCTTCTGTCTACGTATATATCTTACAACAACCCATGCCTCATACTGGACTCAAACCTGAACCCAACGAGATTACAGTTTCTCAAGCGGTACCTCAACCACCTAAGCTACGGAGGGCGCCTCTCCCCTTATCCCCATATCACACCCACACACACTCACGGTGTGCGAGTGGCCAGCCCACACTCGACACGACAATTACCGTGTTAGAGCGCGAGTAGCGAGCCCCAGCGTTCAGACGACACATGGGGGGGTGATCAAGTGGCCACGTCTAGAGGGGGGCTGCCAGCGCTAAATTAGTCGTCACACGCGACCCGAACCCGTGTGCACGCACAGCGCGTCACACTTGACGGCTCGGAACGACCGATCGGTGGTGATTGGCGATACTAATAAACATACGATCGTTGTGTTTTTTTAGGTGTACAGTTGATTGAAATATTTCGATAAAAAATATGTGGGGATTTTAATTTTTTTTCTGTATTTATTGTGAATGGATTTTATCGATTTTTTTTCAGTGTTTTCAATTAATTTTTTTGGATGTATTCAATGAGAATTCGATATCATAATTTGTAAAGTTGAGAAATTGAAATATTTAAAATTATGAAACATTTTGGTTAGTGCTGTACATGACTTGTGTGTGCATATATATATACATGAACTGCTGAGTAAACCACACCCAAAATATCGTTAACGTAATATTAAACTTTTTGTTTCTTCTTCTCGTCTAATCTGTTCTTATTGTTTTTAACGACGTGGCCCAACGACGTGGTTATCGTGGCAGCAGTGATTAGACACGACGGCCGTGTCTGTTCGTGACTTGGGACGGGTTTCGAACCCCGGCGACGCCCCGCCGCCATTGATCGACTAACTATGTGGATGAGATGTGAGGTTTGCGTTGTGCCCGAAGGTGTCTGTGCGGAGCGTTGAATCGTACTGATAAAAGGATAATTTGACAGGATAATAGATGGTTCTGGATGCGATTAAACGTAGTTATGGGAAGAACATGGTAATTGTGTGTTTGTGAGTATGTAATAGGGCATTTATCATTCGTTTATCAACAAATTGTAAGTTTTAGTGGGATAGTATTAATCGAATAAACTGATAAGTTATATATAAAACCAGCCTATATAGTATCAAGATTTTAATTTACTACGTATAAGTTAGATTCATATCTGATTTTAATCTATTCTCTTATTTGTAGGTCATTTATTTATAGAGATAGGCCTATATAACATTCATTTTAAAGTACAATCAATAACAATTAATTATAGTGCCTAAGTATAACATAAAACAATTTCAGGTATTTTATAAATGAATAATATGTACAGGCGATCTGTGTATGTTTTTATTTTCTCTTATGATTGAATGAGATAGGCTAACATCATTCCTATTCCAAATCAATAGTGATCTTTTCAATAACTTCAAAGCGATGTAGATTACCATAATTTTAATTGTTTACAATAATCTTTCGTGTAATTGTAATTACATTTATTGATTCAATAATATTCTACTCAATTAGGGTAAGAAAGAGATCGAAATAATGTATATGATCTTCAAATTTCATACGGATTCATACGGATTTAAAGGGGATTTCAAGGGATTTCAGGAATTCCAAGGTGATTTCATACGGATTTCATGACAAGTCTGAATGTTCTGAATTAGAAAAAAATTACGAAAAAATATATAAATTTATACATTTACATTGATCATTAAAAACACAAGTTTTAGGCGAGGGGCTTACAACTCGCCAAATTTGGTGTACACCTGATTTCAGGGGATTTCATACGGATTTCAAGGGGATTTCGAGTGATTTCAGGGATTTCAAGGGGATTTCATACGGATTTCATGGCAAATGTAAACCGGATTTCAGTTGTTAACCCCTCGGTTATAGTCCTATATAACTTGTATTATTTTGAGTGTTCTTTCGATCAGTTGCTGCGATGTTTCCATTGTTGAATAATAACAATACTCCCATTTTTACTCTCATCACCCTGTGGTTACTCTGCCAACTCTGTTAGTGAACATCAATAACAATATTAATGGCGTCTTCTCGCACGCGTTTTAGCAATGCAGATTGCACTCGTTATACATATGTACACGTCATCGTCATGGGTTGGGCGTCAAACGAAAGTGATCCATATTGGGCATTAATCCTAATGCGTCGTGGAATGAATTTCCTTTTCACCACCTCCGTACAGAGTTGGAGAGATATGTGCTGGTACACTCTTTGTCAGTGGAAATAAGTTGCGTCGTGATTGAAAGTGATCTAAAATTGAAAATTAACTAATTAATGAATTAAATAGATGAGTGAATGGCGTGAAAATTGATAATTATTAGTTCATTTAATTAAAAATGTAATCTCCCCCAAAAAATTAGTAGTGAATGATTTCTAAAATTATAAATTAACTTATCCAGAAGAAAATTTGAAAAATTAAAAAATGAAGTGTCGTTTATATAGAATGACAAATGTTGAGGTTTCGAGCGACCATCCCCCCTCCCCCCCCCTATTCTACACCACTGGAGCACGGTTGGTTCGTGCCTTATGCTTTCGTAGGCCTACATTATAAAAAATATTCCCTCAAATCTTGCTCCACGTAAAGAAAAAAATTCAATTCTGAATGTGAATTCTTTATTGAATTTTAATTTTTAATAAAATATAAATAATTGACTGAATTGAACGTAAATTATTATCATGTTAATATTTTATTTTAAGTAGTTATATATAAACGTTTCTTGAATAAACTAAGAAAACCATTTTCGGTTCCACTTAAAATGGAGTAGAACTCATGTGCAATTATATCAATTTTCTTCAAATCGTTCCCACCTCTTCGAAACAAGTATTTTATTTACTCCACAACGACTATACTTACGAATACTTCCATCTACTTACTTGGCTTGCACACACACACATGCAAGTATATGTGTGCACGCACTTTCTTCTCAGTCGTCAGCTGGATCGACACATCCGACCGATAATGCTATGTGATAGGGTAGACGGCCGATCGACACCGTCAAGAAATGTACACCGGTGACAATTGTCCTAATGTTTGATGACCTAAATAACACATGTTTCTTGATAGAACTGCATTGCGATTGCATCCTTGGAGGGGAATTATTTCACGCCCACATATGTGCCGTGACGATGAAAGTGGATATTAATTCATATGTATCGAATGTTAAAGGACGTCATAACCCTGAAATTAGATTTTGATTTATTTATCGTTTGGATTTACTCCATATTACCTTCCTATTACGGGCAGTGAAAAGACGAGTTAGTTAGTTCGTGTGAAGTTGGTTCGCCTCCTCGAGGTATTTCTGAAATTGAAATGATGATTTGTAGTTTGTTAAAAATAAAGAAGATTAATATACCGTGAAGATATAGTTAAAAAAGCGTACTGTTGAACTAGCACGGTATTTGTCAAAAAAATTTCAAATTTAACAAACGACAATATTTCGACAACATACTCGGTTGTCTTCTTCAGGTAAAGGTTTACCTGAAGAAGACAACCGAGTATGTTGTCGAAATATTGTCGTTTGTTTAATTTTTAATTTTTTTGACAAATACCGTGCTAGTTCAACAGTACGCTTTTTTAACGATTTGTAGTTTCCTCCAAAATTAAGGGAATAAATATCGTCATTATTCATCAAAATCTAGCTTCAGGATTGTTATATATCCTTTGTACATTTTGGTTTAGGGTTAATTTTCGTCAATTGCTGATGATTTCTCTAACAATTTGACATCACTTTTCAGGCGTCTGTTTTTTTTTTTGTAATTTTACATTGGGCCTATAACTTTTTAAAGAGTTGAAAGGGAGAAAAAAGTCTTTCACAATTTATATATTTCGTTTTAGCTTTTAGATTTTCGTCAATTACTGATGATTTCTCTAAATACTTCCTTTTCAGCGTCTGCAATTTTTGTGATTATATATTAGAACTTATAGTAATTGATGAGTTGAAAGTGAGTACAAATCGAGTACATTTTTAAAAATATATTCCGACTGACCTATATATAACCCCCCAAAAGAAAACGAATATGAACAGCAAAGTTTTAGACTAGTACAGTACTATCGGAAGTGTATCCCTGCTCGCTCAACCCTTTCCTTCTCTTCCTGTTCCCCTAATTACTTACAGCACCTATTACTGTCTATTTACTTACTTCCACCTTGCTGAAGGCGCATTGACTTCTTTCCCACCCAACACTCGCAATCACTTCTAATCTGACATTGCAAAACCTCCGCTCGTAACCATAGCCGACACTCGACACACCAAATCGAAACGATTAAGAGAGCATGGGAGTCGATGTAGCGATTTATCAGTTATTTTTTTCTCATTAATTTGTGTTGTGTTTTTTTCGATCTATTGGCGTCTTGGTTTTCACGATCTATTGGCGTCAGGGTTTTCTACGATCTATTGGCGTCAGGGTTTTCTACGATCTATTGGCGTCTTGGTTTTCTACGATTTATTGGCGTCTGGGTTTTCTTCGATATATTTGCGTCTTGGTTTTCTACGATTTATTGGCGTCTGGGTTTACCACGATCTATTTGCGTCTTGGTTTTCTACGATTTATTGGCGTCTGGGTTATCTTCGATATATTTACGTCTTGGTTTTCTACGATCTATTGGCGTCTGGGTTTACCACGATCTATTGGCGTGTGGGTTTTCTACGATCTATTGGCGTCTTGGTTTTCCACGATCTATTGGTGCCGTTGAATGAGATGATGAGATGATGAGATGAAAGGTTATTTTATTAGGTGTTTCTAGATAGTGGGAAGGAGTCGGTCGTAGCCTGTTGTCAATGAAGCATTCCAGTATTGACCTGAACGACAGAGGGAAACCACGAAAAGCCCTGTTAGGATAGTCGACCGTGGCAGGAATCGAACACCGGTCTCGTGAGTGACGGTTCAGTGTGCTAGCCATTTGACCACTCGTCTCAGTCATCAGGTTTTTGGTGGTAACTACCGAACGGTATTAAATATCCAAATTCTAAATTCTAATCGTTGTTTGCTTAACGACCCCACCAACAGCTACGTTATACGGGGGTACGAATGAGCAGGTGACAATGAAACCATTAAGTGATGATAAGTGGAAAGACGTTTACAAAAACCCATGCCTTATGCGGAACTCACGCCCAATGGTGACTTGGTGTCTAAAGCCCTGTCTTAGTTGACTGAGCCATGGAGGGTGGCCTTTTTTACCACCTTCAAGGGATTGTAGGCCTACCTTATAACAATTATATAACTCATTTTGTATATCATTTTCAGCTTTGATAATTTGAATACATATCATTCCATATTTATTAAATAGTTGTGTTCTACAATTTATTTTAATTTTGATGACATATTTTTCCCGAGTTTTTCTCAAGTTTTTCAAAGTTATCACCAATAAACTTATCATTAAAAAATCAACTCTAATGTGCCCTTAACATATGACTATATTAAAGGCTCGAAACCTCAAACGATTTGGTTATTAAATAGGGAGGACACCAAATCGTAATTCGAAATATCCGCTATAATCTAGATCGCGTGTACGAGGTGCAGTTTTGACCGAGCTTTCAACATTAATGACGTGACGGAACGACCGGGTGTTTGGGGGTATATTGTAGGGTTGACGGTCGGGCGTGTCGAGAGGTCGTCACGTCACGGATTGCGTGTATGTGTTTGTGTAGGGAGGTATAAGTCGTGGATTTTTACACAGTAGGTGAAAACAATGTTAGGTGTGATTGTTGGGGGAGGGTGGGAGGGGTGGTCTTTGTGGTTTTTTGGGAAAGGAATCATTTTGATATGACGGCTGGATTCATTAGATATTGAGAACCTTATTTTGTTTACTTGGTATGAATGGATATTAAAGGACATAACAACACTGAAAATGAGATTATGATTTCTAGTTTTCTCTGTAAAATTTGGGAAATTAATATATAGATATATATTGTAGAAGATAATAGGGCTAGGATGTTTATGCATAAATATACATTTATAGCAAAAATATGCCCAAATATGCAGTTTCATGCAAAATAAAATTTGCATTTTCAGAATCAGGGACGTCTAAATCATATATATCCATTAATGAGCACGTTATAAAGGGTAAAACAAAAAGTATGATATTGCATGAACATCCTAGCCTCAATTATCAGCTATTCAGTGACAAAACAGGTGTCCTCAACTCGCCACCACTTCCCAAAGAAATCATAAATCGTGTGCACATTTTAATTGACCATCCAACAAATTAAATGTATTCACTTTTTGTCGATTTCCATCACCTTTACGACCATCATATCAGACCAATCACGCCAGTCTTGTTTATAACGCGGAAAAAAATACAAAATTATCCATCTAATTATTTTACAATTACTTAAAGGTGTTATTATATATTTATAAGTATGTGTTTTTTTTCTTGTTCAACACATTGCAACATAATGGACGATTTTTTTCATTCATTCGCTGCACGCATACACCTTGGTAATACATTAATGCTTCATATATATATATATATATATATATATATATATATATATATATATATATATATATATATATATATATATATATATATATATACACACACAGTAGCTTTGAGTTTCATGATAGGTTTATTATTTTAATAATGTTTATCAAATTAATGAGGTTTTATTTATGGTGAAGTAATCGTGAATGAATAGAGGAATGAATTAATGTGTTGATTATGGAATGAATGAATGATCGAGTGTGCGTGAAGAAAACGGAATTTCATTAAACTAATTATAGTTTATAGTTATTAAAAATGTATTTTTATGATATCGATCCTGAGTCGAGACACGATATTGACTCTTCTTCATTGTTATTCATTTATATATGGTGTATGAACGATAAGGATGTGATTGAAAAAGTTATAGGAAGACCTAGTAAAATGATTGAGGAAATGAGATGGGAAAATTTGGCGAAACGAAGACAAATAGAAAGAATGTGCAATTTTGTTAGAGTCAAGAATTAATATACAGGATGGGATGAATTAAGGCTAAGCAATATAATTGGAAAGGGATTACAAAGAAGTACAAGGGGAGGGGTAAGAATGGAAGTGGAAGAAGTGGATAGAGAAGTAGGTGAATATGGATTTATTCAAAGAACGATGCGGGAATGGCTAGAAGATATAAAAAACATAACACAGATCAGAGATTTAAGAAGAGAGCTAAGAAAATATAACAATGTTTAATTTTATTGAGTATGTTTGATTGTAATTTCATGAGAGTAATCATTACCACCTGTTTTAAGAACAATCTGTAATGAGTAAATAAAATAACTAACTATCATCGTGTTTATTGTTCATCTCGGCATTTGTTTTAAGTTTATTAGAACTTTCATACAAATAAGGATTATATACCGGTATACAATAGTTCAGTACCGCAATATTTTGTGCAAAATCGATTGAAATCTATAAAAAAAAAAAATCACTAAATATTCCAGAGCCATCAAGATTTTTTTTCGATGCTAAATTCATTATATTTCTCTGAAATTTTCAAGTTATACAATAGGGTTGATTTTATTCTGGTTGATATTTACGTATATATTCAATAAAACCTTATGTCCGCTCCAGAGATTTTATGCGTAATATTCATAGTAGGCCCACTACCACATACATTATACCACATTACCCTTGCGATTGTTTCCTAGCCCGTTTGGCCCAAGCAGTCACGTCACTGAATGGAAACTGGAGTCAACTCTAACCTGAGTTCGAATTTCACATAATGCATCCATGGAACGTGCATTCATCCATTATCCGCTCATTCGTACCCCCAATTAATAACCTAGCTGTTTAGGGGGTCATAATAAAGAAAATCATCATTCATGTCTAACTTTCAACTGTAGGCCTGTATATAAATATTATACTCAATTCACCCATCACCCCTCATCCGTACCCCCCAAAAAAACTAACTCTTTTGGGGGTCATAATAAAAAAAATCTACATTCATGTCCAAACTCTCAAGTGTAGGCCTATATATAACTATAATACTCCATGCCCCTATCACCCCTCATACCCCCAAATAACCAAGCTATTTTGGGGGTCATAAAAAAAAACTATTATCAACATTCATGTCCAACTCTCAACTATCTTATATATAAATATACCGTCATATATCTTCATAATAATAAGGTAGTACATAAATATTTTTTTTCTCCAATCCTGTATTTTATTGCATGCATGCATTTAAATTATCCAGCAAATTACTCGATTTCAGAAGCCTATTATTTCGATAAACATTCACCTAGGCCAGGTGTTCAACGAATACACCAAACAAATTGAATGGTAAAGACTAGAAGACCGAAAAAAAATCTGTACCAAGATTGTCTTGTTTTAAAGACCGATCGGAACACCCGGCGATAAAGATAATTGATGTGAAAGACGGTCGTTCGGAAGATTCAACATTCTCATTCGAGTTATGTATCAATATTGAAGGATCGAAACTTCCGATTGTTATGTTATTTATATAGAAGGAACGGTCGATCGACGGGAGAAATAATTAAATATGAGTTTTGAAATGGCTTTCTTGAGTATATATAGGATAAACCTATACTTATGTGAACAGGTAGAATGTAATCAACTTGGAAGAAAAAAAAACGAGATTATTAAAAAAAAAGAAAATTGCTTATTTCTATGTTGCGTTAACACCCGGTAATAACACGTTATCGGATATATAAGATGATTACAAATGCATCGTACCTTAAATGCATTTAACTGCATTCGTGATTTGTGTGTGCAACAAAAATGCAGTTTGCACTTTTATCTATATGTCTGTGTTCATTGAATTTAATCAATTTTCACGATGCTTATAGACGCGTTAACGAATAATTAAAATTGTAGTGATTAAAGTAATAGTTAATTAATTAATATACAACAACAACAACAACAACAACAACGAAGATGGGACAAGCTAAAAGTTGAAATGTACACAGCTCTGGGGCGTCATTCATTAATTAAATTTACTGCGAATATTGGTATACTTTGTGTAGAAAAAGTTGAACAATTTTCCGATATATTCAATGTATTTGATTGGCAAGGCCTATTTACAAGCAAGGTGTATAATTTTATGATCATTCATATATTTGAAATGATCCTGGCGGGAACTTTTTGCCCTATGGAGACTGGGGACTCCTTAATTACTTCACAACACAGGAATGAGGCCTCTGACTTGTATTTATTATTCATATTGTGTTTAACGACGCGCAGGATTAAGATCTATTGGCGTCGGTGAGTGATATGTGTGATAGTCGGATGAAGGGTTATTTTATGATGTGTTTTTTTGGATAGTGGGAAGGAGTCGGTTGTGGTCTGTTAAGGGGATAAATAAAAATTGAAAAATTCATTTTCACAAACCAGTGTCATTGAATGAAAAGTATATCAAACCAAGATAATTTCATGCTCTATAATTAATATGCCATTACATTTTTGTGCATTCAATCAGTTTCAAGATATACATCAATGAATAGGCCTACCATTCTTGGTCATTCTTTCTTCCATTCTTTCTCTCTTTCTTGGTTCATTGGTTTTTCTATGTCATTCTTGGTATTCATTGACGTATTATCTTATAACTGATTCAATTCACAAAACTGAAATGTCACATTGATTAATTAGCATGAAATTATCTCCATTTTATGAAATACTTTTGGTTCAATTATATTGGTTCGTGAACATGGAAAACAATAGTAAAAATTAATTTATCTTCATTTTTATATGCACCGTGCATGCACACCTTTAATAAGGAGCCATCCCAGTACCAACCTTCAACGACAGAGGGGAACAAAGAAAAAACTCTGTTAGGATGGTCGACCATAATGGGAATCGAACCCTGGCCAGTAAATAAGGCTTTACTAATCAAATACATCACATAAAAGGATACCCAGGATCCCAGAATCAACCTTTAACGACAGAGAGGACCAACGAAAAATCGCTGTCAGGATGGTCGACCATGACGGGAATCGAACCCTGGCCTGTAAATATAGTCCTTCCCAGTAAATATGAAATAATCTTTTAACTTTAATTACGACCTTTAATTAGTAGAGTGGTGGGCGTAGTTATACTTTGGGCCTATCACTCCTTATTTTAGTTTTTATTTTTGTTTATCCTTGTATAATGATGAACTTTGCATCTGCTGTCATTGGAAGAAGTGAAAATTACCTGAGAAACTTAGTTCAAAGTGAAAGACATCATTATTCCTAATACCAATGTTGGTAGCGTCCGGATATATCGCAAAAACGGTTTATATACTTATGTGTTCTGGACTTTCGGCAACTGAAGACTTTTATCTGCGGCGAAGAAGTGTGGTAACAATAGCGTAGACCTGGTGTCAAAGTTCATTACTTTTAATTAAAAGTAATATTGAAATGTATGGTAAGATCGTCCTTGTGGTGCCCCGTCCAAACGATCTTACTTTCATCCTTGGTCTTAATAGGGGAACAATGATTTTGTATCAAGTTTCGATGTTATTAAGAAAATAAAATATTCTGCAAGTCTACCGCCAATACTCGCAGTAAGTTTCCGCCAACAGACGGGATGTAACAAGTGAACTGGGAATGAACTCTACGTCTCTCAACAATGTTACTGGAATTAATTAGCCTTCTGCTGATGCAACTCTACAATTAACTGGAGCAATTAGGGTAATGCAGTAGCTAGAGAACGTAAACTACTACACGGTTGACTGGGACATATGGTTTAGTATAATTATTATTGTTATTGTTATTGTTGTTGGTGGATAGTTCTCCAGACCGCCGGGAAAGATGAGTCATTAAAGAAATATTTTAGTTTAATTATATTTTTATATTTTTCGTCTGAATGTTGTTTGTTCTGACGTGAAACAGACATCTCGTGATGAATGTAACCAAAATCAATAATTAATTTGATAAAATATGTACATAATTTTTCATTTTCAACTTTTCATTTTTCATTTTCAAAAAACTAAAGTCATTGCTTTCGATCATGGTCAAGGTTGGCCAGGTAGGATCGTTTGGACTGGGCGCCACAAGGGCAATTTCACCAACCGAAAGGAAATTATAATTATGGAATCTATTGACAAAAATACTATCGGGTGAAGGGATGATGAGCATTTCAATCATTTGTGTTGCGAAAAATAAAATGTCAAGCCTAAAATATGTGTAAACAATGGTGGGGTTGGGTTGTAAGGTTTATATTGTGAATTGTTTATAGATTAAAATGTATAATTTCATAAGTGAAGAGGTAATTAAATGGCCGCTCTAAAAGTAAATTCGATTAATAATGTACAATTTTATTAACGAAAATGGTCATCTTATAGACCATACTGTGTTTTTATGAACTATACATTACTCCATTGGCTGCAATTAGATTACATTAAAACAAATGTATTCAAATATAAAATGCAAACCATAATCGTATAAAGAGGAATGACGTTGAATGTGAATCAATTGAGGACAGAAACCGCCAACAATCCACGAGTATTGGCGGTTAGATGAACCGCCAAGTCTGTTGTATCAATTCATTTGCTTTTTTTTTTTTGGTGGGGGGGGGGGGGGCGAGGCCCTTAGAATATTTGACTTAGGGGCGCAAAATGTCTTCGAGACTACCATGCTTACTGCGCATGTACTGCGTTTTCCTAGTTTCTAAGTCAAATGTGGTCTACTTTCTAGGGGAGACGATTCTCCAGCACACGCGCTTAGCCCCAGTCATAGACATTATAACTACCATCTTGATAAAGTCTGTTTTATATTTCCTTCTAAGCTCATATTTCTATGATATGATACGGCTTATTGAACCCTAACGACAGATTACGAAACTGCTACACTTTTATTCTTCGCAACGATTGTGCAAAAATGTTTTCGTTTTTCTTTTTATCGTTTTGTATTTTTTTTTTTCTCTTTTCGGATTAAATATTTTTTATGGTCCACTCGGCATTGTTTTGTCTAGGATTTTTTTTCCATTGTAGACACATTTTAAGAAACTGCTTGTAATTCTAGTGTTTTTTTTTTACTATCGTAAGGGAAATTGTCTTTGTTTTTATTTTTTTAGACTTGCAAAATGCTGATTGACATTTTTTTTTTAATTCTGTGTGATTCGATTACGAACTACAAAGACTTGTAAATAATTAACCCATACATTAAGTTTCGTTTCGTATTTCTTGGTGACTATGAATACTATTTTCGTGCGTTTTGTGGGTTTCATTTTGTAAATGTTATGCCACACCAGAAGTCGGTACACACGTTTAATTACTTGTTATATTTTGCTTTGCCTCGTTCGATCGTTTTTTTTTTTCAAAATGCCGAATCTTGAATTCAAACATATTAAAAACATATTAAACTATTTATATCAACATATGTATATTCTGAAATCGAGATAATTAATAAATCTAAATATTAATATATTAAAAATCATATTGAAAACATTAAAAAGGTATATACATTATAAAATGTCAATTTCATTTGTATTACAATTTATTGATATTATTTAAAATCCTTTCGGGGTTGTCGTTACTTGATTACATACTTATCAACCTTCTCTTATGACACTTTTTATCATTTCAGATTTGTTTCTATAACTATGGAGACCAAATTTGAGCTTCTCTAAACTAATTTCACACATGGATTACTTGTAATGTCTCCTAAATTTTGTTCTCCAATCACAACTTAATATTCAATTAGCTTTTAGTTAGTTAGTTATTAGTTATTATTAGTCAGTATTAGTTAGTTTGACTGTCACTTCTCTGATTGCCATGCCTGGCAAACATGCTATCCGAACTCGTAAAATCAAAAAAGTTTTTTTTTATATCTTGAAAATGACTCTATTCAGAACATACTTACAAGCATACCATACCGGCCAGAATTCCTAATTACGAACATAAACGTTCTCCAAAGTATCAACATTTACGAGTTTATAATCGTCGCCTCGTCGCTGACACGTCTCTAACCCGTCATTAATCACAACCGAACCATTATCAACTCTGCTCCATCGAGATTCGATTCTTTTCGTGACAAAAACTTCTCTACATATAAAGGGTCTCTAATCTCGGAACCACATCGAAAAAAATAAATTACATTTACTATTTTATATTAAAAAAAAAATTGAAAAAAAAAATCCCCACTTTTGATTTCATTGCCTTGTCGAGTCATTCTCGCCGTTGTGGCAACACTGTACACCATCTACTCCTCGTTAGATTAAGATTATTACCTCTTGGTTTCTGGTGACGTGACGATTGGGTGTTCATTGTATGGTTTAGTATCGACGAGCGGTCGTGTCGAACATGTAACACGGCCAATCTCTCTGTTTCACTCTTACTATACTCTATCTCTCTCTCTCTCTCTCGGATAAAAAAAACGTGAGACAGTAAAGCGGGGAAAAGAAGTACTAAATCGTGATTACCGAAACTTGCATTCAATGATCGGTACAGTCCAATCGGAAACCCGAAAAACAATATATCACCAAAAAACACATTTATTCCTAACAAAAATCTAATAAAACATTCTGGAATTTCTATAAAAATCAATTTCAAATCATACATGTACATTTGTCGCAAAGAAATTCACATACAAATTTGAAATTCTATTTTTTTGTCAATGCTAAAATTTGAAAAAATTTGCTTCTTTATGAACAGAACCGTACCTCATGTAAGTTCGTTGAAGACTCGAAACCTCCTCGTACAATGTTAATCAATGGAAAGAAACGTGCGTTCGTTGTTTTTATGTGGTGTTATTATTATTAGTACGGTTGGTAGACAGGTTGGAAGATGCATGGCAATCAACAACGTTATCCGTCCACATATCAAAGCTCCTAATCAGGTGGGAAAATCGGATGGGAAGAAATTATCTACAAAATTGAAGTCTCGGAACCGACTATCGGTTGGTGTTATTAGATGGGAGGGACGGTCGTGCGATGCCGTTAATATATGATGGTACCATTTACATCATATCTGTTGTATACCATTACAGCTTAACTGTTGGTTTTAGATTAGTTTTAGGTTATACTTGGTTAGTTTTAGGTTATATTTGGTTATTTTGGTATTAAATTTGGGTAGTTTTAGGTTATATTTGGTTAGTTCTAGGTTATATTTGGTTAGTTTTAGGTTATATTCGGTTAGTTTTAGGTCATATTTGGTTAGTTTTAGGTTATATTTGGTTAGTTTTAGGTTATATTTGGTTAGTTTTAGGTCAGATTTTATTTTCATTTTTCTAGATTCGATTAGGTTATTTTCAGGTCAGAATACGTTAGTTTCGGACTAGATAAGGTTTTAGGTGAAATTGGACTACATTCATTGAATGAATCTCGCAGTCCTAGTGTCAAAGTTCATTGCTTTGAAATTGGGTAGTAAGATCGCCCTTGTGGTAGGCCTACCCTGTCCAAACGATCCTACATTTATCCATATCCTTAATTGGGGAAAAATGACTCTATCAAAATTCGATGTCTTGATAAACACAAGAAGAGTAATTTCTATTAGATTAGTTTGAGCTAGGTTAGTTTCGTTCATTTATATCAGGTTGATTTATGTTAATTTACTGTACTCGCAACAACAACAACAACAACAACGCCTTCATGGGTTACATCTACAATACACTCTGGCCTGAATGTAGTCATTGGCGTTAGTATATGCACTGAGCTAACGGGTCGAGACGTCCGATGGTTAGCGGTTAAAGATAGGTGGGACGGTCGGTCGGCGACTGACTTTATAGTGATGTTTTAGTGTAGGTGTGACCGGGCCTTGTGTTGAAATTATACGGTGATAAAAGTGAGTTAAATATGAAGATGGTTAATTATTGTTTACGTGAGATGAAGGATGATATCATGAATATAATGGGAAACGTAGTACTTATAACTCAACTAGGCAAACGTTATGTGTGTATATATATATATATATATATATATATATATATATATATATATATATATATATATATATATATATATATTTCATGTATATCTTTCATTCTTATTCCTTATCCTTATTCCTCTGAGTATACAGAGCTACGAATTCAGTCTCCAGAACTTTGGTATAGGCCTAACAAAGGACTTGGTCGAATTACATCACCAAAGAACTGATAGGCATATACTTTCAATACTATCTTGATTTCCACACATTTTGTACATCTACAGTTTTTTAAATGTGGAATTCACTTAGGCCCTATACATTTATGTCTCAAATTTGCCAATTTTTCATTTTTTCATATACATAGGCCCGAGATATATTTTTAATATAAGCAATTCCCACGTGTTTTCTACATCAATTTGTAAGTTGGATTTTTTCATGACATTTCTTTTCTAAACTAATAGTTCTAAAACAGTATTTAAAATGGTCATGGAAATATAGCCTGAGAAAGAGAGAGAGAAAGAGAGAGAGAGAGAGAGAGAGAGAGAGAGAGAGAGAGAGAGAGAGAGAGAGAGAGAGAGAGAGAGTATGAGGAGGAGGGTGGTAGAGAGAGATGAATATGTTTTTCCACTCCCTCATACATCGCCGCACTGGTATTGACAGTTCGACACCCTCGACCGTTACACCTAACACGTCAACGAGACGGTCGATCGGGTCCGACAATTCGAGCCAGAACGAACATATGATTTTCCCAGCTGATTGTATCTCGAAACGGTTATGATATGTAAGACCGAGACGGCGTAATGACTTTTACTGCGCACGTTTACTGCGCACACTTGACGCGTCTATACTTGCGTCCACGAGAGTTGGAGGCGCGAAACACCCGCGCGCTAGTGATGTAGGATAGGGTGGGACGGTCGATCGGAACTTTAATGTCGATCTGTCTAATTAGTAATTACCATGTAATGTAATGACAAAAAACTATTATCACTCATATAGGCCCTACCATGTTAATAGAATGGTTATAGAATTTCATATAAAAATAATGTATGTAAATAAATAGAAGCCTCCGTGGCTCAGTCAGCTCAAAAGCTTCAAATTGCCTTCGATAGCCCGCTGAAGTTAGTGTAATCTGTGGCCTACGTACTATATGGGGCCATGGAAAAATTTAAGGCGTGCCATCTAAGTACGAATGAATGAAAAAATATGATTCTATAAAAAAGAAATATATGTATTTAGACAGCAATAAACAAGAAAAAAAAAGGATTTCACATCTTTTCGATGATAATCAAAGAAAAAATTGTAGTGTGGTATTTAATTATAACTCAAAATCTGAACGGGATTTTTCTAATCACTTTTTTCCACATTTCGATTCATATCTGGAGCATTCACTAAAAAAAATACGACAATTTTATTTAGGTTATTGCCGGGCGCCACTCTAATAACACCAAATGTCCCATCATTTATTTTAGTTTTCTTCCTTTTTTGCTGTCTCTTTTTCCACACCAGAGCTAATAATTTCGGTATTTATGACATGGCATTGCGTGCGCATAATTTGATCTCTACAACACCACAACGAGACCTGGTTGTGTGTTTTTATTCTATATATATGTGGCCACTTTTCACTTTAATAATATACCTGCGTTCGGTTTTAACAATTTTATAATATGTATATTTTACTAGTCCGGGTATTTAAGAAATAAAACAACAAATTATTTATTTATCCTAAACAAACGGAGTGTTTTTTTTCTTGCTTTTGTTTCACCTCGGGGTACTAGGTTATTACTGAGATTTTGAGATCGTGTATAAGTATCTTTTCACGTAGTTATGTGATAATTAGTTTATTAAATTTGTTGTTTCATGATGTAGGCCTATATAATTGTATAGTGTCTGGTAAGGTGTGTAAAAAGTGGGCATCACAGTGTCGATAAAATAGTATATCTGTAAAACCTCTTTTTTCAAATATATATATATTAGTTATTGAAATTGATAGTCATTTGTTCGCCAATCAAGACAGAGGCATAGACAAAAGAGATAAAAAGACACTTCACCCACATTAAATTAAGATTCATCCCCACTCCTTTATCTCTACCCTCCCCACACCCCTTACCCTGTAGTACTGTTAAGATTCATCCCCACTCCTTTATCTCTACCCTCCCCACACCCTGTAGTATACCGTCAATCACCGCTAAGAATGCTGAAAATTGTTTCGGCGATTGTGCTTCAGTCGACGGTGAGATGGATGCTTGCCCGGGTTGTCTGTCAAGTCCTCAACTTGACTGCTAGCAGCGCTCTAGGAATGTGTAGCGATGAATGACGTAACTTCAGATAATAATGGAAGGGTTTTGAATCTCGTGAAGTAACTTACATGGGACGTCATCAGTATCTATTTAGTCAATGACAGAGGACAGTGTTTTGTTTTATTTTGTTGATAGGAAATAAATTTCTATCTCTTTACTTATCTTTATCTTCTAAAACATTGAAACATCAAACCATTGTAATTTTTTAAAATTTAAAAAAATATAATTCTGTTATTTTCGTATACACCGTGAATCGCACTGTAGTATTATACCAACCAAATTATATTCACAAAATAATACAAAAAAAAAACTACACGAAAAAACATATTGTTTATTACCAAGTACCAACCATAAAACCTTATTTCTTGTATACCTTGGCTGTATAGCCCACCAAAAACACTAACCTACAGCATTCCTAGGTTGGTATACGTAGTGGTGAGTTTGCCATAAACTAGGTGACCCTATATGGGGGTCAATATTCGAGGGTCATGGCAGCGAGTGGTGTGGCGGGTCGAGACGGTTGATCGTTAGTGTTGGGGGATAGGGGAGACGGTCGATCGGGGAGTGTGGTTGTGTAGTGAGTATATTTACACACTCGGTTAGTTTTTAGTGTGTTGGCTGCCTGAGCGTGATTTAAACGCTGAGGTAGGATGAAGTTGGTTTCGGGTATAGTCGGTTTCACGAGTGTTGGCGGTTTTCATGCCAACTTGATGAGGGGAACATGATTTTAAAACTTTCGGGATTTTTGTTTCTGATTTTATTCCGATTTAGAGAAAACAATTGACAGTTGATTATTCATAATACTTTGAATTATTAGTTGACTATATAAATTTTGTTGAAAATGTACATTATAATAATTCCCTTCGAGGTGGTGAGATTGTCCCGCCCGAACGATCCTACCTTTCCTTAGTTCTAATTGGGAACAATGACTTTGTGTCACGTTTTGATGTTACAAAAAAAGGATAAAAGAAATATATAGGGTATGTATAAATAAAGATATTAAAAAAACAGGCTGAATTTTTGTATTGTAATAGACGTTTTGAATCATGTTTTTACTTAGTGACCGGTATTGAGTAAGTGAATAGAAAAATACCGATTCGATATTATTACCCTCATTCGCCTATTCGATATGTTCCTAATGCATTTCATTACTCCCAACTTGAGCTCGCCGTCAAATAAAGTGGAGTATTTTTAAATTAATTTCGTTTCAACATGAAATGAATTTGATGAAATCAATTCAATTTATACATTTAATGAATGATAGAATTGTTGAACCAATTCTATTCTCTGAATGAGCTAGCTCGAAATTAATGCACAATGTACGAAAATACCACTACACTTACGAAAAAAAGATGTATCCATTGATCAATTAACAAAACATTTTTATTTTTCCATGAAATCATTTCATATGTCCCGAAGTGTACATACATCTATACAATTAATCATGAATAATTATCAGCAATGTGTTATCGTCATGACAACAGCCAGTCAACACTCATGATTTACACTATAGCCCACTTCATCGCATGCGTTTTGACGACTCGACACCCCTCATCGTTACTGCCGATAGATGGAATCGGACGGTCGATCGCACAGCTAGACAGCGAAATGGTATTGTTCGAATCGATGTCTGAAGATGAATCTCTTGACTAAAGCTGTGTCTGAAGTAGTCTTGGATATCGTCATGTTCTAAATGCTCGGAACTATTGCGCGTTAGTTATATGAGATAGGGGGAACACCCGAGTGGAACCTGCTGTCTGAAGTAATATTGGATTTCGTGATGTTTTAAATGCTCGGGATTCTTAAGCGTTAGTTGTATGAGATAGGGGGAACACCCGAGCGGAACTTGCTGTCTGAAGTAATATTGTATTTCGTGATGTTTTAAATACACGGGATTCTTGAGCGTTAGTTGTATGAGATAGGGGGAACATCCGAGCGGAACCTGCTGTCTGAAATAGTATTGAATTCGGTGATATTTTAAATGCTCGGAACTATTGAGTGTTAGTTGTATGAGATAGGGGGAACACCCGAGTGGAACCGTTTACATGAGTAATGTCTGTTCTCTCGGTAAATTCATATCCGTAATTTAATTCCGATATATTTATAGCGTGTTAGTTTTTTTATCCCCATTGATCGCATTGTTCCCGGATTACGGTTAAGAATGGCAAGGTAGGATCGTTCGGATGGGACACTAAGGGCGAACTTACCACCTGAAGGAAAGAATAAGTTACTACATGTGACTCGTGAATGAATCTGAATCAAAAATGAATCTTTCATGTTATTTCTGGTTTTTATTCTTGTATAATTTCCTTCCAAATCAACCTTTATTCTTCTACTCACTACAATTGTCAGCCGCCCCCGTGGCCCGTGGTTTAGTCAACTATCCACTGCATTATGAACTGAAGTCGGGTCGGGCGTGGTTTCGAGTCCCGCATATGGCATTGGTTTTTGTAAATGTCCTTTCACTTTATCGTTTCATTATCACCCGCACATTCGTACCCCCGTATAACCTAGCGGTTGGTGGGTTCGTTCAAAAAAAATATGAAAAAAATCATTTGTTTCAATCTTACTGTAATAGTAACTTCAAAGACAATGTAACATGAAATGATTTGCTTATCAAACGGATAAAGGAATCTTCTATATTGTTTGTGATTTGTATTTTTCTTCCTTTCCCTTCCAAATTCTCCTTCATCTTCTCCTCAATACAATATTTTCCAATATTTTCAATACAAATTCCTAATAAAAACGATTCGTTCAACGCTCATCCGGCCACGCGAAAACATATACCGTTTTCGCGAACACGTACATTTGTTCCTTTTTTCATACCGTCTTCGTATTGCGGGTATAAATGCGTCTCACTATAAATTGTTGTGTACGTAGGAGTGTATTCTATCGCATTGCTGGGTGTTTATTGTACGTATGTTGGCAGTACACAGCTGACAGATTGATGATTGATCATGCCAATAAAACAATGATTTATAGAGTGATGCTGACTTTGAAAGATCTGAAACCAGCTGAGAGGAAAGACGAGGGGATTCAATTCACTATAACACCATTTTTTTTTGTGGTTGGTGAGACTGCTGGGAGTAAAATTATATATACGGACTAAGTTATTTTGTAATATTTATAATATATTTATATGTTGGACATATTTATTTGACACATTTTAATTTGAATATATAGGCTTATATAATGTATTTTATGTCGGTAATATAATTTGTAATAAATAATAATGGTATTGGCAGACCGGATGGTGCAAATGTTGTTTCCATTATAGTCAATTTTGGACGAAAAGTTACAGGTTGTTTTTATTACGGTGCACACGGTTTTTCTTGACGGCCTGAAATGATAATTTATTGAAAGTAAATTGTTATCCTGAAACAAATATGTACACTAGAATGATAATGAATATTTTAAAATTAAATTGAATTGTGTTTTTTTTGGTATGTAAATTTTTTTGCTCAATATTTTTTTTCGTTTCTCATGACGGTTCTAAAATAGATGATTCAATTGATCAATTCACTTCTACCTCACCCTATTGGTTTCGTTCCATAGGCAATCATCAAAAGCAACCGTAGTTAATAGATTTGTTCACGATAAAGAATAATATTTTTCATAAATAGGCCTACTTATCGTATCGAATTTCCCTCTAACATAACATTTTATTATATTTTAGGGATTTGTATAATATATTTTCCTACATTTAATAAAATTATATACAAAAATATCAAGCTCGTACAAAATATGTTTTCTTTACATAACATAACATTCTATTTATTTATTTTGTTCTTTCATTTTGTTTCTCCTACGAACCGAATATTTCATTCTTCATTGTTAGACATGGTATTTGAAAATATTATTGTGGGTTTGCTGCCCCGGAATGGGTTGGGGGAGGGAGGGGGAGACTTTCGAGATTGTACAATTTTTCATGGTACTAGAGATTTGTCATAACTGTTTACCAGGTTACCGAGGTAAGCGCTTTGTGGTGCGTTTAGGGGCTGTGTGTGGGGGTGGGCATTGTGTTCGCGAGGGGAGGGGAGGGGGGGGGGGGGGCATGGTCAACAATCGTATATATATTTGTATATACAAAACTGAGGGAACTTTTCAACCTTTCACGTTCGTAATGGTCAAGAGGTATTCGCGTCGTACATTTTAGTGGTTTTTCTATACAGTATTTTTTGTTGTGTTGGTGTTTTGTACGGTCAAATACCGTAGTGAAATGTGCACTGTGTTAAAACGGTACGCAACGAATCGGTGTATTGTGTGTATATGTGTGTGTACACTCTGCTCGAAATATTGGAGAGATTTTTTTGAATGGAATTCACATTTATTTGAAAATGTTTTGAATTTCGATTGTCATATCAATTCGAAATGGAAAATCATTTCAAGTGTTTTTATTTTCTTGTTCCATCTATGCTAAAGGATTTGAATGCAATTTTAAGAAACATACAACATTTTTTTTTTGTTTTCCCACCAGACATATCTAAATGAAATTGGCTTTACTGCTATGAATTTTACTGTGGATTTCAATTTAATTTTTATCATATTCTAATTTTGTGTTTTTCTCTTTGTTATAGGTAAGTTCCGATTCTGATATCTCTACTAATTTATATCCATAGTTCGGTAAGTTCTTACAATATTTTACAGTTAATACCGAGATAGTTGAAACTAAGTTGGAAAATAAGATTTATGTATAGGCCTATATATTGTAAAATATTTAAATCAAATATGAATATATATATATATATATATATATATATATATATACATACATACATACAGACCTACCTCTCTAACGTAAAGGGTAGCGCGTCAGACCGGCAATCTGGAGATCCGGGTTTAAGTCCCGGGGGAGTTCGCGATTTTTGAACAGTTTTGAATTGCACCATTATAATAACTTACTGGTGGTTAATCATAAAGTTGTTGAAATAATATGTATATATATATATATATATATATATATATATATATATATATATATATATATATATATTCAATTTAATAAAAATATATTATATATTATATATAAAATATATATATATATGCCTTATAATAAAAAAATACGTAATAATCATGAAAACGAAATCCACGTTTCTTTTCTATTTCTTACAGGGTTTCGACTGTACTAGTCTCAGTTGTGAGTTTCTCACTTTTAGGGGTGGCTTGTCGGTCAACCCTGCAAGCTGACTTCAATGCCGTTTGTTGAGGCTAACGTTTCAATACCAACTGAAGGCTTTCATGCCCATATATAATAAAACCCATTCTTGTCGCATTTCTGGCGGTTCTGGGAAGTTTTATGTATCAATTACGTCATTCGGGAGTAGAATGGGAATGTTTTGCTTTTATGATTGGATTGGGGATTAGGATGGAGCGAGAAGCGAATACTTATATACAGCTCGGTTGTGAAGAACATATTTATTTCATTTTTTGATCTTATTTATTTGTAATAAACTGACTGAATTCGTTTTAATTTTTATTTCAATTGGGCTTAGCGACCCAACAACAGCTATAGGATGTACTATATGTATATATCGAGGTATGTAGCATATGAGCGGGTGATGATGAGACGATGAAGTGATGATACGTGAAAGGACATTTACAGATACCAATGCCTTCTTTATGCGGGTATCGAACCCACGTCCGACCTGACTTTCAGTTTCAGACCGCGCTCGGTTAGTTAATTGAGCCACGGGGACGCCGTATATACGTTTCAAATTTAATATAAACAATACAAGTTGTAGAAAAAATAGTTTTTCGAGGCATTTAGTTACTCAACGCCCAGCCACCACAAAGAGCTTGAGGGTATATTTTATTTTTGGGCTCAGATAGCTCTTTAAAAATATTCTCACGATAATGCTGCATAATTAAACCATCATAAATGAGAAAATGTACGAAGAAATGTATTAAATCTTCGGATATCGCCTAATAAATCGATAAGATATTTATATATTTTTTCCCGCAAGTGTCGATGCTGACGAATCGACACCACCGACCGTCACTTCTAACGAATGAGCGAGAACGGTCGATCGCTGTAGTGATGATATTCGCCAAGTTCGGCGCTAGTGGACGTTGACCTCTCTAGACAAACATCGTTGACTTTTGACCCAATTCCACTGAGCATAATCTTCCGACAAATGGTTGCCGCCAGTACTGCCACACTTTCAACACCAAACATCTATCAATTAGCAACAACATTCAGTGATATGTCGCTAGAGGGCTGTGAATAGCGTTCAAAACGCCTTGTGGAGTCCTCTCTCTCTCTCTCTCTCTCTCTCTCTCTCTCTCTCTCTCTCTCTCTTTTCTCTCTCTTTCTCTTCTCTTCTCTCTTCTCTTCTCTTCTCCTCTCTCTTTCTCTTTCTCTCTCTCTCTCTCTCTCTCTCTCTCTCTCTCTCTCTCAAAAAAATAATAACCTTTCGCCTCATCATCCCATCGTCTGATATATCATTCACCGACGCCAATAGATCTTGATCATCAGTATACATTGCGTCGTTTAAATCAAAATAGGCCTAATATATTTAAAAAAAAAACAATATTCAGTTAATCGTGGTATGATTGAACTTATTACCCAAATAAGGTATAACAGAGTAGGATCGTTCGGACGAGTACCACGAGGGCGATCGTACCATCAGAGAAGGAATGGTTAATTAAATTGCATCCGGAAATTTGTATAAATACGGAATAAAGTCGACTCGGTCGTGTAACATGGACTTGAGGGTACTTATTAACGGATGGTTGTAAAATGTGGTTAGGGTTCAGGTAAGGTTTGACACCCAAACCCATGTCACACAACCGGGTCTATTTTATTCCAGTATACGCTCGTCAGGCGTCCCGATATCTGCACTTCGAGCTATGAATGTAGGATATTTTCGTATTTTTTTATTCCGATTTAATAGCTTTATTAATATGCGTTTAATATCCAGCGTAATTTAATACCGAGCTGGCGAACGGATGCAGTATATGGATGACTGCTGTCTATCTCTCTCATCCCCCCCTCCCTCCTCCCCCCCCCCGCCCTCCCTGTGTCTCTCTGTAGCTGATAAGAAGATAAAAACGGAATTGATATATTAAAATAGAAGTGCTGGGATGTGCAATTTATCAGTAGAATGATGGGCGGGCCTCTGCATTACTCGTTCAGTTATAGCCTAGATTCTGTCTTTATACTATATACAATAATATATTCCAATTATATATTTTATGGTATATAAGCCCTAGGTAATATATAGGTGATTTCATTGGAGGTGTTTTGTAAGATGTAATTTGTGATGAATGTGTCAATTTAATTGATTTAATTGAGAATTGGTTATGGATTAGATTAGATAATGACCGAATGTTTCCTGTAGGGATTGTCTAAGTGAATTGATAATCTCGGTCGATTTTACTAATCGTGATGGTAAAAATTATTTGAAATATTATTTAAGGGAGTTCATGTATGTTGCTAATGAAGATAGAGAAATTCACCTTCACTTATTTTTTCCATGTTCAAAAAC